>CABHPH010140693.1:0-40377 GCA_902168325.1 Peromyscus nudipes | reverse complement strand
TTTTAGTTAGTTTGTATAGGGTTTGTCTGTCTTGTTGATTTTCTCAAAGAACCAATTCTTTGCTTCATTGATTCTTTGTGTTTTTCCTTTGTTTCTATTTGATTGATTTCAGCACTAAGCTTGATTATTTCCTGCTGTCTATTTCTCTTGGGTGTGTCTGCTTCTTTTTGTTCTAGAGCTTTTAGGTGTGTGTTAAGTCACTGGTATATGAATTCTCTAATTTCTTCATGCTGGCACTTAGTGTTGTGAAGTTTCCCCTTAGCACTGCTTTCCTTGTGTCCCATAAATTTGGGTATGTTGTGCATTCATTTTCATCAAATGCTAGAAAGTCTTTAATTTCTTTTTAATTTCTTCCTTGACCCAGTGATAATTCAGTAGAGAATTGTTTAGTTTCCACGACTTTATAGACTTTCTATTGTTGTTGAAATCCAACTTTAATCCATGGTGGTCTGATAGGATACAGGGGGTTATTTCAACTTTCTTGTATCTGTTGAGACTTGCTTTATGACCAAGTATATGGTCAGTTTTGAAGAAGGTTCTATGAGGTGCTGAGGTATATTCTTTTGTGTTTGGATGAAATGTTCTATAGATATCTGTCTATTTGAGTCATATTGTCTATTAGTTCCATTATTTCTCTGTAGGGTCTCTGTCTGGATGACCTGTCCAGTGGTGAGAGTGGGGAGTTAAAGTCTCCCACTATTAGTGTGTGGGGTTCAATGTGTGATTTAAGCTTTAGTAATGTTTCTGTTAAAATGTGGGTATGCTTGCATTTGGGACATTAATTTTCAGAATTGAGATGTCATCCTGGTGGATTTTTCCTTTAATGAAATTTCCTTCCCCATCTCTTTAGATTAATTTTGGTTTGAAGTCCATTGTGTTAGATATTAGGATAGTTACACCAGCTTGCTTGTTAGGTTCATTTGATTGGAAAAATCTTTTACTCTGAGGTAATGTCTGTCTTGATGTTGAGGTGCATTTCTTGTATGCAGCAGAAGGATAGATCCTGTTTTCATATCCATTCTGTTAGCCTGTGTCTTTTTTTTTGGTAAGTTGAGTCCATTTGTATTGAGAGATACTAGTGACTACTGATTGTTAGGTCCTGTTACGTTATTGTTGGTTATTGTTGGTAGTGTATTTGTGTGTGTGTGTGTTTGTGTGTGTGTGTGTGTGTTTGTGCGTGTTTCTCTTCTTTGGATTTTGTTGGTGTGAGATTATCTATTGCCTGTGTTTTGTGGGTATAGTTAATTTCCTTGGCTTGGAGTTTTCCTTGTAGTTCTTTCTCTAGGGCTGGATTTGTGGATAGATATTGTTTACATTTGACTTTGTCATGAAATATATTGTTTTCTCCATCTATTGTGATTGAAATTTTGCTGGGTATAGTATTCTGGGCTGGCAACCATGGTCTCTTAGAGTCTGTAAGACATCCGTCCAGGCCCTTCTGGCTTTTAGAGTCTCTGTTGAGAAGTCACATGCAATTCTAATAAATCTGTCTTTATTTGTTACTTGGCATTTTCCCCTTGCAGCTTTTAATTGTTGTGGAATATTACTTTAACTATGTAAAGATGTGTTACATTTGTTTATGTTGTGAATATTACTTTAACTAGGCAAAGATGTGTTACATTTGTTTATTCTGTATTTGTTTAACAATGCAAAGATGTGCTGCTTTTTCTGCTTAAGGCATCTGATCGGTCTAATAAAAAGCTGAACAGCCAATAGCTAGTCAGTAGAGGAACAGGTGGGGTTGGCTGGCAGAGAGAATAAGTAGGAGGAATCATCTAGGCTTGAGAGAGAAGAGAGAGAGAATGAGGAAGAAAGAGAGGGAGACTCTCAGGGCCAGACAACCAGGCAGCCAGCAAGCCAGCTAGACATGGAGCAGGACATACAGAATGAAAGAAAGGTAAAAAGCCCTGAGGCAAAACATAGATGAAGAGAAACAGGTTAAATTAAGTTCTAAGGGCCAGTGGGACCAACCATAAGATAAAACCTAGCATTCATAACTAAAAATAAGTCTCTGCAATTTGGGAGCTGGTTGGTGGACCAAGAGAGAGCCTGCTATATTTAATATGCTTTCTTTGTTCTGTATGCTTAGTGTTGATTATTATGTGACTTGGGGACTTATTTTTCTGATGCAGTCTATTTGGTGTTCTATAAACTTCTTGTACTTTTATAGGCATGTCCTTCTTTAGGTTAGGGAAATTTTCTTCTATGATTTTGTTAAACATATTTTCTGGGCCTTTGAGCTGAGAGTTTTCTCTTTCTATTCCTATTATTCTTAGGTTTGGTCTTTTCATAGTGTCACAGATTTTCTGATGTTTTGTGCTAGGAATTTTTTAGATTGAACATTTTCTTTGACTGATGAACCTGTTTCTTCTGTCATATCTTCAATGCCTGAGATTCTCTCTTCCATCTTTTGTGTTCTGTTGGTGATGCCTGCATCTGTAGTTCCTGTTTGCTTACCCGTATTTTCCATTTCCTGAATCCCCTCAATTTGTGTTTTCTTTATTGCTTCCATTTTGATTTTCATGCCCTGAATACTTTTCTTCACCTGTTTGTTTGTGTTTTCTTGGCTTTCTCGGCATTCTTTAAGGGATTTGTTGACTTACTCTAATTTTTGGGCTGTCTTTTGAATTCCTTGAATTTTTTTATTTCCTCTTTATGGGCCTCTATCATCTTCATAAAGTTGTTTCTAAGGTTGTTTTCTTGTGCTTTGGCTGCACTGGAATAATCAGGTCTTGACATTGTAGGATAGCTGGTCTCTAGTGGTACCATATTGCCCTTTTTGGTTTTGATTGTATTTTTACACTGGCTTTTAGCCATCTGGGTTAGCCAGCTGTAGGGATGCCATGAAGTGTTAAGGTTGTAGTAGTGACTCCATTAAAGGGGTCGTCTGGGTTCTAGTTCCTGATTTTGGAGTTTGTCTTTGTTGAATGGGTGTTTTGGTCCTTGGTTTTTCTTTCCTCTTTACTTTTCTAGTCTTTGTGGGCTGGACTTCTGGCAGCTGGTGTGACCTCTGGTCTAGCTGGGAGTCTCTGTCTAAGTTGGGAGTTGGCCTTCTGGAGGTTAGCTTGGCCTGCTTGCTATGGCCTGCACCTGTTCTTCTCAATGATGTGGCCTGCACCTGAGCAGCTGAGGTCTGTTCAACCTGGTGTGGCTTGTGCCTGAGTGGTGGAAGTCCACTGGCATTGGGGGCAGAGCTCAGTAGCAGGGCCAGCAAGGAGGTGGGGCAGCTTGGGCCTGGGGAAGGGTCCCAGGGGACAGACTCCAATGAGAGGTGCAGTTCCACTGGCAGGCTGGTCACTCACCAGTTCTGGCTCAGGGAAGAATATTTTGTAGTTTGCTTGACAATTAGTCACTTATTGAAGTCCCGTTAAGTCATGAGTTTTAATTCCTTTTCTTGTGTGTGAAGATAAATATAGAACATGAATTAAGCCACATATTTTATTGGGCAGGATCTGGTAAGGCAGGTATTTTAATGCAAACAATTTAATATAAGGATATAAATAAGCAGGTATCAGAGGAAAAACAAAACAAAACAAAAACAAAACAAAACAAAACAAAAAAGCAAATCAGCCCCTAAGTGTATTAGTCAGACTTTTGTCACTGTGTCAAAATATCTGACGTGCGTTGGCAGGAAGGATTTACTATGACTCAAGTTTTCATTCCATGGTTGGCAGAGGCTCTATGACTTTGGGCTTGAGGTGAGGGAGCAATATGTGGAGGAGGCTCCTCAGCTCCCGGGGACCAGAAGTACCCGGGAAGGGACTCAGTATTAGGCAGGATCCTCAAAGATGTAGCTCCAGCGACATCTGGCAGCTAGCCCCTGCTCTGTAAAGTTTTCATTGTCTCCTTAAGTCCCTTCAAGTGTCCACGAGTGTTTGAGCTGATGCTCTACCCGTAAGACAATGCAATACCACGACAGGAATGCAAGGAGGCAGATAGTTCTTCTATGGCTTAGAAAGCAAAGGGGAGAGGTTGAAGTGCTTCGAGCTGAAAAGTTCAGAGGGGAAACCCTGGGAATAGTGTCTGCTGCCTCTGAAGTGACACAGGTGACTGGGTCTTGGAATATAAAAAGGAAAAGAAACTGGAGCCAGCTATTGCAGAAGCTCACTGCTGCTGCTGAGGCGAAGCAATTAACAAGAGTGAGCAACCCAGACAGAGCAGCTTGCACCAACCTCCAGCCTCAGGTTCAGTCAACAGAGGCAAGATATGGTTTGCATAGTTCCTCTCAGCACTGAGTATAGAGGGGGAGGTTTGGAGACAAGAGTCCATAGCTTGTAAAGATCTAAGACAGGGAAGGATCGCATAGAAACAGAAACAAGAATTCCCAACAGCAGACATTTTTACTGCAAAGACTGAGCTGAGCCCTGTTGTCTTTCCTAAGTTTATAAGCATCACTTAATGCATTTGGAGCTAGTGAAAAGCAGACTGCCTAGAAGTGGAGATTGTTTAATTGAGAGGACAGTGGACTGTTACTCCTAACTATGCGTGTGACTCTACTGTTGGACCGTTGAGATGGAGCAATAACATTTTCAGAAAAAGGATGCTAATTTTTCTTACACCTTTGGGGTCTATTGTTGTGGGATAATTGTGGCTGGAGGGATGCCATGAAGTGTTAAGGTTGTAGGAGTGACCGCATCAAAGGAAGACATTTTTGCCCAGGAGTCAGCCATTATGCTAAGTCTTAGGAATAATTTAGAATGGCTGACAAGTGCCCCACTTACTCATAAAATTGATGCAATTTGAGAGAATTATGTTCCTTGCAACTATTTTACTGGACTCAGAGGGCAGATTGATGTTTTTCAGTTATGTTTCCTCTTGAATGAACATCTTTTAGTAAAAAAAAAAAAAAAAAAAGCGCCTTGCTGCTGACATACTGAGCAAGACTCCTTTCTGCTCCACACACTGAGTCCCTTCACCTTTACACAAACCTCCAGCATGGTGGAACTCCTTTGCACATGATTGCAGCATACTCATTTGATGTTGATTTTACACTGTGACCTGAACTCTTAGCTTCTTGTCCCCAGTACATTTAGTTAGGACAGTCCCGGGCTGTTGTATCACTTATTTTTGGTGTTTCTCCAAGAAAGTGGAAGCCTCTTGGGAAAGCTCTGGCTCTCTAGGGACTTTCGGTGTGATGGGTGTCGGGATTTGCCTTACCTGTGATGGGTGCCGGGATTTGCCTTACCTGTGATGGGTGTCGGGATTTGCCTTACCTGCCGAAGGTCCTGGGGTGCATGCATCTGGGCTGTGTCAGCTTTAGTGTCCTTTCTTTCTCAGTTGTTCTAGTTCATCCTGCTGTTTGTAACCCCTTTATAAATTTAAAAATTGGAATTTGCCATAGTTTTTGCTCTTTTTTCTTTCATGTTCACCCAACCCATCAGTGTCTGGTCTTGACTGGAAGGAAAAGAATTTCCTTTCTGGATCTTTGCCCTGATCACACACACTACAGGACAGCAGCATCATGTGGTCATTATGCACTTGGTTTTGAAATAGTGAGTGACTGATAGTTGAGACAGCTGTTTAACCTCCCTGATCTTCAATTACTTGGTCTTGAAAGAGGGATAATGCTAGTTTCCATCTCCTGGAGTTACAGAAAAATAAAACTGAAATAGTGATGCACTTAGAACAGTGACAGGTCACATAGCAAAGTGATTAATAAGTGCTAGTAATTATTGTTAGATTTCATCCCCAGAGGAAGGCTCACAGAGACCTTTTCTACTTGATTTGGCTTTTATGATCACCTCTTCCTTCCTTTATAAGAGGAAAGCATCTATAATGGCTTCTTTTGGAGGACAAGCTTAAGAGATAAAGGTACTAACTGTTCTCATTGGAAATCTCCTGGCCAAGTTGGGTGGGTAGTGTCCTACTACCAAGAAAAGTGTGCTGCAGCTACTGACTTGACTTGACTTTGCTTCTTCTTTAATGATGGAGGAGAAAGCTCCATCTCACTGTGGTTCATGATGGCCCCAGCTGCCAACTTCCTGGTGCAAAACCCAGCCTGAGACATAGGTTCTGTGCTTCTGTCTCCTACAGCACCTTGGCCAGTGCAGCAGATCGTGTCTAGGGCTTTTTATACAAGTCCCTGCACTTAGTTCAAGAAGATGGCTCTGGCTCTTTTGGCATGTGGTAGGACCACAGAGAGTCTCATAGGGTTGAAACACATGGTTGATATCAGATTTTGGGGTATGGGGAGAGAGAAAACAGAAGCTGAAATTGCACTGGGTAGATGTGAACTGCCGTGGATCTTTTTCATTGGACAAAAGGCATCAGGGACAAGAGTAACAAGCTGGTAAATGGGAGTTTAGAACAGTTTAAGACGGTCTAAAATTGGCTCTCAAGGCTTTCTGTGTCGCCTGTACATACTGATAGATATTCATCCCAGCCCTGCTATCTGGAGGTGAGAAGGATACATTTTCATGGGTAAACTTCCCATTATGCCCAAGAGGTAGAGAGAAACCGTGACAAGAGTTATTCAGGTAAATGTGTTTCTGTCCCACTCATCTTCACTTCACCTCTCCCACCCCGGGAAGCAACAACAAAAAGACCAGGTTTTTTCTTTCTCTGGCTGGGCATCTTTTATATGTTTCTTTCACTATGTGAGAATTGCTACTAGCATTACTACTTTTCCAACCAGAACTGAAGAAAATATTTGGTCCCTAAATCACCTCTCTCTCTGCTCACAGTCCAGGAAGGAAGATAAGCTACAAAAAGAAAAGAAATAAATCAGCACTGAGGCACTAGAAGCATCCAGATGGGCAGGAGTGGAAGAAACAGACCCTGGCGATGGCTGGCCTCCTTTTAAACTCATGACCTCTAAAGTGTAACCCAGGATCCCTCTTGATCGTCCTGTACTCCCCTTTCTCACTTGCTCTCTACTTCCCTTTATTGTATTAGGCTGATACATTTGCCTTTGACATTTCTGTAGGAGAAAAAAAATCAGACTGGAAATCTTCCAGATGATTCTTCTTTAATGATGGAGGAGAAAGCTCCATCTTATCATGGTTCAGCAGGCCACAGCTGCCTACTTCCAGGCACAAATCCAGCCTGAGACATAGGTGCTGGGCTTCTACCTCTAATAGACCCTTGGTCAGTGAATTGCCAGCCCATCCAGTGGCCTGTGTTATTTGTACCTTGGCTTTCCCTTTGCTGTTAGCCGGAGTGCCCATGCACTCACCTTGTGCCCCAGTGATACCATCTCCTTTAATCTTGTCAAAACTTTGTTCCTTAAGTTCTTTCTCCTTTCCCTCACACATCAACTACTTTTCTTCTACTGGTTCAGGCCTATCAGCACTTCACCTTAAAAGCACAATACTTCTTCCAAAGCCTTCCCAAAGGCTATCTTCTAGGCTGCATTACCAAAGGCACGTACATACCTGTGATCATACCTTCTCTGGACACTGTGCTTTGGCAGGAGGCACGGGTGTCACACATAATTTGATACTATAGTTACGGATGTATTGAAGGGTGTGATTGACTTACCTGGGCAGCTGGAGCGGATGCAGTGCCTATAGTGTAAGGAGATGAAGTTGAATCTGTCATACGAGGATCGAATTATATACCAACCATACTCCAAGTGCTTTTCCTACTTCCCAATGTCCCTGAGAGATGCCCTTGGCTGGAAGTAAATTGTTATGGCTAAAGAAGTTTTCATAATTTTCCCCTTAGGCTGTTAATGTTTTTTTTTTCAACTTCTCAGTTCACGTGGGTAAGTTCCTTCTTTCACTAAGTTGGTCATTTCAAAATTTTATTTCCCCTGCAAAATATTTGTAGACACTCTAAATATGTTAATTGGTATAAAAAATGTGACGTCATTTCATTAATGCTACCAATCCCATCAAAAGTTGTGAACTTTGTGCCTTATTTAAATATTGTCTTGGTTAAGAAAGACTTTGGGTCAAACTATATACCCTGAGCTTAAAACAACAACAAAACAAAACAAGACAGAATAAAGCCAAAAACAAAACAAAAAAGCCCATAGAATTTAAACAACTGAATTTCCATTGAAAACAATTTTTGAATTACTTTGTGTGTGTGTATGTGTGTGTGTGTGTGTGTGTGTGTGTGTGTGTGTGTGTGTGTGTGCCAGAGTGCATGTGGAGGTCAGAAGACAACTTGTAAGAATTGATTCTTTCTTTTTACCCATGGGTCTAGGCATATAATTCAAATCCTTAAACTTGGAAGCAGGTGCATTTTCCTGTTGAGCTATCTCCATGGCCTCATTTAAAAACAAACAAACAAAACTCAATTGTAATGAAATTGAAATGTAAACAAACTAAGACGTAAACCATAAGGCAAGTGCTAACCTTCCTGGAACAGCTACAAGTGGCTATCGAAATGTTCTGAGAACTAAACCAAGATTTCATTCAGTGTGAGACCAGATTGAAAACAGTGTTTAAGCAGTGAGTCAAAGTCATTTGGTGTTGGGAGTCATGTGGCCTAGTTTCAGATTATCCTGTGAATGCTCACCCAACAGGTCTCTAAGAGGCAAGACCCATGGCGATGGTCTTTCCCTCGGCAAGAACCAGTGGCCCTCGGACAGTGCAGAATGCTGCTGGGACTGTGCGGCCTGCATGCTCTCTTCTCTCTCATAATATTGATTAATGATTTTCTTGGTGGTTTTTAGTTTCACTTTGTCAGTCACACATGGGACAGATGCAGTCATTCTGAAACCATATTTTTTTCTTCAACATTTCCCCCTTAAATTCTTTGGGAAATGATGCTTCTCAGGTTACTTATCTGGAAATACCAGCTTTCACCCCAGACCTTGGGAACTTTCTGATTCAGTGCTGTCAGGATCGGAATCGATAAAACTTAGTGGGCACATACAAGAAAGCAACACAGGGGACATTAACTATGTCTCCTAATTCTGAGGAAAAAAAACATTGAAATGGAAAAAGAGTGCTGTATCAAAGTTCACCCTTTATAGAGAGGCTTGCGAGTGCCTTGTAGGACAAGGGAACAGATGGAAAAATACAAGCTAACTGTATGCATGTGGCTTATGGCAAATCACCCCTATTTCTGTAAAATATGTTTTGTTGAGTTTTGAACAATATTGTTGTTCTTAAGAATGTATGCCTATGTTTATTACCTTTTAGCTTTATAAGGGCAGGATGTGCCTGGCTTGATATTTAGCCAAGCTAACAAAATGCTGAGTGTTGTTTTGGTTTAAAAGTTGTTTTGATGTAAAATTTGGGAAAAAAATTTTTTTTCCGGAGGTTAATACCAGAGGGTGGGGGAAAACATGCTTGTTTTAGAAGTATAAATAAAAATAGCTTGAGCTATTTAGGCCGGCCACTTCTGTGAAATTCATCCAGTGATTGGACACGTCTTTGTGTGGATGCCTCTTCCTGATTGTGGTGGGACTGTGGCAGTCTGGTGTTTGAATTGCAGATCAAACAGTTAACTGAAATCTGGTGATGCTACCTGTTTGTAAACTCCCAGGGTGAGGACAATAGGTCTATGCTCATGAAAATCAGCATTTATTATATGCTCAGTAAACATCTGCAGATTTAATTTGCAGATGTTTGACCCAATTTGAGGTCACTTCTTAGCCTTAATTCTCAGCTGTAAACCCTGTATAGATTTGTCATGTGAGAATTAGGGCATTTTTTATATCAGTTTTCTATTACTATTTTCTACTGTGGATTAACTCCTCTTCAAAATGCCTTACTTATTTCTTAGACTGAGATACATCACTGTGCAACATTACTGGTTTGTTTGTTTGTATTGGAGATCAAGTCCTTGACTTTATAGATGCTAGGCAAATGTTCATCACTAAGCTACATCTTCAGCCCTGCACAACATTACTATTAATAACAGGATTTATACTTCCAAGTTTGAGTTTCCGTTTGTAGAGAAGAAAGAACTTCAGGACAGAAGAACCAGAGTTTTGAGTGGGCCTGAATTGTTCTGGTGTTCTGCAGCTAAGCATTTGGAGCAAATGAGAAGCCTTTGTGAGAATTCTCATCTCCTTCTGTGCTAAATGATCTGCTGTAAAGCATTTCCAGGCTCCACTGATGTGCCAGGAATATTTTTTTTCTTTTTCTAAAAGAGAAAGACTAATGGTAAACGTTGATTAAATGGGATTTGGTTCTCCCTTCTTGTTTTTAATTATTCTTCAGGTCACCAAGTATGGAGGAGCCATGCCTCCTAGCACTCCGCTTCTCTAGTAGTGAGTAGTAGTAGTGAGTACATTTGATTAAGAACGATTAATTTCCAGTTCTCTAAAAAGTGTATGATATTTGCTAATGAACAAGACAAAATATCTTTAAAGGAAGACATTTCCCTAAAGCACTCTAGCTCCATGTAGTCAAAGGTAAAGCATATAAATTAATGCCAGATTATTCCACTGGTCAACGCCCTGGAGTTTGTTTCACCAAGCAAATAGCTCATGCTATGAGAGTTCTGATTTGTGGGTCTGAAATTAGCCTGAGGTGCTTTTCTGGAATACACCAGATGTATTGACTCTTGCTTCAGACAAGGCAGAACACTGAGACAAGGTCCTAGGATACAGCAGACCCCATTCAGACTCCGGCTTCCACTTCCCGAGTGCTGGGATTACAGATGTGTGCTGCCATGCTAGGCTTGGGGTGGTTTCTGTCAGCCTAACGCACTGTTTATTGATAACAGTGAGACTGAGATTTGTGTAAGTTTGGGTAGGACTCAGGAGAATTCTGTCATGGAAGCTGTTGAATATTTGTGGACAGCGCATTATGTAAATCAACAGTTGACACTCTCCTTTCTGTTCTCTAGTTCCAACATGTTCTGTATGTACACAAGTGGCTCCACACCCAAGAGAGGCGGCCTAAGTAGAGATGCATAGTGTGACTTAATTGCCATATTAAATTTTTTTTATGAAATAAAGAACTGTAAGACTTAAGTATTGTTGTTATAGGTTCCTAAGTCTTATCTAGGTATCATACCTTATTTAATAACTACTATGAGAACAATACTATTTGCTGTTTCTTTGTGTCTTTCCATGTTATATACAATTATTTCACTCTTAGTGTTTGACACTTCATTGTTTTTAAAAATGATGTATACTAGCGTACTTCTTTTAAACCAAATTACAAGAAATAAGGAAATGTGAAATTAAGCATACTTTATAGAGTTTCAAAGTTTGTAACAAAATTTAAAGTCACATAGCATCTGTGGCATCTTTTGGGGTACCTCTAATGAAAAATTGTTTTTCAAAATTGTTTTCTGGATGCATGTATTTTGTTTTATGTGTATGAGTGTTTTGCTCAAATGTATGTCTGTGCATCACACATATGCATGGTGATGCAGGGCCCAGAACAGGGTGCTAGATGATCCCTTACATCAGCAGTTATAGAGTATTGTGAGCCGTTGAGGTGGGTGGATTGAGGATCAAACCCAGGTTCTCTGTAAGAATAACAAATGCTCTAATCCACTGAACCACTTCTCCAGTCCACAAAAAATTGCTGTTAATCAAAGATACACGTAGAATTTGTAAGAACCCCAATGACCGTCATATCTAGACCCTTTTGAATAGTACTCCAAATATTTCTTATGTCCCTGTCTGTCCTCTGACTTGTCCTCATGTTTAAAATTCTTACAGAATTTTTTTTTAAGAATTGCAGCTTGAATGTAAGGCCCTGTTGTGGAAGACACCAGATATTTGGGCCATAGAACATGGAGTAAATCTAGCTGGCACTCAGCTGGAAACTTTTCACCTACTGGCCAGTGTCCATAGTGCCTGAAGCTGCTAAACCAGAGAAAAGTAATCATCACTGTCACCTGCTATGAAACCTGCACGCTGCAAACAGTGACCTGCTTGTAAGATATGTTCATTGGTACAGTAGTGGGAGGGATGCTATGGGTACAACTACCACTTTATGATTAGATTTAAAGCCTGCTTTATGAGATGCAACCCATCCCTGACACTGTTAATGACTCCAAGAACCTGAAATTAGATAGGCTCTGGGCCCTAGGGGAAAACCTGCTACTATTCTGCTAAGTGGATGTAGCAACAGAATGACTCCTAATGGCATGTTGCTATCCTGATAGAGCGATACATCATTCAGCCCTCATCAGAGAAACTTCTTCTTGGTTAGGAGGTAATTAATATAGATACCCACACCTGGACAGTGCAGGCGGTGAAAAAGTTTGGAGTACTCGGCCTTCAATGATATGTCTTAACTACCATCCCAAACTCGGGCATCTATGTGGAAGAGGAAGCAGAATGATTTTAAGAACCACAGGTGGTAGATGACTCCTTGGAAACAGCATTTCTCCAGATACAGTAGGGATGGTGCACACACCAAATTACAGGATCCGTGAGAGCACACTAAGACCCGAACAAGCTTAAGTCAGACAGAAGTCCTGGCCCAGAGCAGGGGAAGTGGGCACAGAGTGCCACCCCCAGAAAAGAAAATATCTGTGATTGATCATTTCTGGAAGAGGGAAAATACTTTTTCCTCAATGGTGTGACACTGGATAGATATCAATCACATTCCAGTGCGTGCTCCATTTTCAGGATGAGTTGGTCAGCACGAATTGGACTTCATATTTTTTCTTTCTTTTTTTGTGCTTTTTCATTTTTACTTTTTTTGATGTTGTTTGAGACAGGGTTTCTTTGTGTGGCTCTGGCTGTTCTTGAACTCTCTATGTAGACCAGGCCAGCCTCGAATTTAGAGATTATCTTACTCTGCCTCTCAAATACTGGGATTAAAGGTGTGTGCCAACACTGCCCAGCTTTTTTTTTTTTTAAGAGACAGAAAGAATATTTAGTTAGGTGGGTAGGGAGATGGGGAGAATCTGGGAGGAATTTAGGGAAAGGGAAGGAATATGATCAATATGAAATTCTCAAAAAATAAATATTAAAAATTCCTTAAGCAGACAATGAAAAAAGTCTTTCAGATGCTGTGCTCAAAATGCTTACATATTGTATTTGTAAAATGAATAGAAAAATAAGTATATTAAACCTATTTAAGAGGGTATTTTTAAAAATAGTACTTTAGAAAAGCAGAAAACAGTATTTAAGGGTGGCTTTCCAAGTTATTAATAGTAAGTTGATATTTATTTTTAATTGAAAATAATTGTATCTTTTATGGTACAGATCACAATAATTTAAAATGTGAATATATTATGAAATGGCTAAACAAAACTAAATTAACATATACATTTCTTCATGTGCTTATTTTTTTGTCATGGGAACACTAAAGAATCACCATATTGGAGAAAAAGTATTACCTTCCACAGAATCCACAAGATTGCTATGGGATTAAATAAAACAGCCACCAAAAGTCAATGCAAAAGAATTACAATTCTATTGGAATTAATTGCCCATTCTATTTGACTTCATCATTTAAGGCCTTGGGTGAGGTTCCAAAAAATTCCCTGATGTTCTCTCCAACAGACATAGAGATAGTTGTATGGTTGGCTTTGTTCTTGTGATTCAAATTAAAAGTGATTGTTGGCCGGGCGTTGGTGGCGCACGCCTTTAATCCCAGCACTCGGGAGGCAGAGCCAGGCGGATCTCTGTGAGTTCGAGGCCAGCCTGGGCTACCAAGTGAGCTCCAGGAAAGGCGCAAAGCTACACAGAGAAACCCTGTCTCGAAAAACAAAACAAACAAAAAAAAAGTGATTGTTTTGCTTATCAGGAAACATAAATCTTTGTCTCTTAGAAGATTGGACTGAGAATGAATTTGGACAATCCTAGCCTGGAAGCAACATGCAAGATTGGGATGGTATGGAAGATAAGTATTGGGTAAGGAAACTGAAAATATATCATGGGGCATGAGTAGACAAGTTCTCCTTTGTTATGATGGCTCACCTTGCTAACTTTGTTTCCATATTCCAGTACTTTCATTCTTTGTAGAGAGATGGGGAAGAAAGAAAAAGAAAGGACAGGGGATGTGGGGCACTGCCCTCTTGTACTGAGTAATCTGGATTACACAGCCTCTATTGTTTTTGAAAGCAAGGCCAATGTGTTTTATTTTTTTTTCCTATCCCATTTTCTCATTTATACATTTTTTCCTGTGACTAACTTTGAAATCGCAAATGTAGAAATGCAGTCACGGTTCAGTTGGCTTCTGATGGGACTTCTGTCCTGTGGATCAAGGGAATGATCTCTTCTTATGTGTATAATACCTCTTACTTTAGCAGTCCTTTAAAAACGTCTCTGTGATATGTCATCCAGACTGCTTAACAGTGTCTATTGTAGTGTCGTGTATGTGATCGGACGTTCGGAGAAGAGTCAGTCTGACAGAAGCATGAAGACAAGACCCCCTGAAGAGCTTCACAATACAGCTAGAAACTGAAAGGGCAATGCGGGTCTTAGGGCAAATTTGAGAGTCATCTAGAATTCATGAATAACGTCAGTGGGAAACATCAAAGAGTGTCTTAGAGAGGAATGGTGATTGTGTTCCACCGAGCCCTTGTTCATTCAACTGAACTTCCACCTGAACATCTGCTATCACAGCTCCCCGTCTCTGTGCTCGCGAGCAATGTGAGATGCTAAGGACGGGAGAGTCCTTCTCTCCTTCAGATACTGTCAGGCCAAGTTCCTCACGGAAAAAAAACACTGAAAAGAAATAGAAGGAGTTGACTCAGAAAAATCACACGCTTAATGCTCACCCCATTTTGCATTGTCTCCAAGGTCATTTTCATCTTCCAGAGTTTTCCCTGGTAGACACTTTCAGGAAAGGTTCAAGAGTCGAACAGAACTTTAACATCCCAATAGAAGGTTGTCTGTACCTTTTATATTTTGAATTTAATTTGGGGAGATATAAAACCATTACCTCAACTTTCATCCTCGGGTATCCTACATCATATTATTCCATTTTCTTCCATCAAGAGACATCACTTTTCTTTTCTTTTGAAAGTCATTTGCTCAAAGATTTTCCTGTTTCCTGAAGCCCAGTTGTCTTATGAGAGCATGCATTAGTGTTTGTTACTGCAGGTAAAATGTTCACATTTGATGAATGCCATGTCATATAATTTCAATTTTTTAAATTTCTGATTAATTTCCTTGAGTTGGAGTTTGTAGTGTTTGTTTTATTCTTCTCAACTCTGCTAGAGGATTTTTTTAGGGGTTTTTATTATTATATCTGTATAGGATATTCTTTGCTACTTATCAACATTTGTCTCTTGTTCTTGATTTTGAAAATGTTATTTTTCAGGGGCTAGAGAATCAGCTCAGTGGTTAGGAGCACTGGCTGCTCTTCCAGAGAACTGAGGATCCACTTACAGCACCCACATGGTGGCTGGTTTAGAACCTGTATAACAGCAATTCCAGGGATCTTATGCCCTCTGTTGACTTCTGCAGGTGCATGGTACACACACATGCATGTATGTGCTCACAGGTAAAGTAAAAATAAGTACATCTTAAAAGAAAGGAAGATATATTCTTTCTGATTTAGTTTGGACTTAGAAAGGCTTGCTCCTCTCTTCACATTTCCCTTTAAGGCACAGCATGCTGTGTTTGTACACTGCTATTTTGTTCTTTGTTTTGAAAATTTATCTTTCCATTTGCTTTCCGGTTTTGTCTCTTCGTATCTGAATTATTGTAATTACAATCTATGTTGCTTTTCATCTTGCTTAATTTCTTCCTGCCCATTTTCTTATCTGAAATGGAAGACCACAGCTTTGATCTGTCCTGTGGGTATCTTCTTCTGCCATATTTGCATTGTTCAGATTTGATTCTGCTTTTTCGTTTTCTTTTATCTTATAATAACTCTGTAGAGGCATTGACCTTAATAATTACCTGTTGTTAATTTTTGTATGAAATTCATTTTCATGTTCTTTGAATAGGAGCAAGGTTAAAGGTAGCTTTTCCTAGCACACGAAGTTTCTAGCTTTTTTATAATTATGTCCATCATTTTAATAGCAGGCTTATAGTGATGTTTTTGATGTTTTAAACTTTTGGCATTACCTATACCTATGTAACAAAAATCTAACCTTCTTGTACCATCCCAGCTCTTGGCATGTACCAATACCCATTCTTCCCATGTGGTTATGCTTTTGATCATATCAGTATTTAACATTTATATTATAATTATTATGAAAGCCCTATATGCAGCTGTATTAATAGTATTCAAGGTTCTTCATAGAAACAGAAGCAATAGGATTTATAGATGGCATTTGATTATAAAGAATTAGTTCATATGATTAAGGAGACTGGTATGTTCAGGATTCACACTCAGAGAGCAGAAGGTATAGATAAAGCCCAAAGACGGAGGTTTTCCTCTGGCTTGGGGGCAAGTCTTTTTATCCTATTTGGACCACTAGTGGGTTGAAATCCATCCATATTACATTGAGAAATCTGCTTTCTCAAATTTACCAGGTATGTATTAATCAAATCCTCAAGTGCTCTTCAAAATGAACACAATGTTAGCTGTCCTCAGAGCCAAGCACAGATAGAAGATGTTTTCTTTTGTGTGGTTGTGACTTTGTTCTACCTGACTTTGAATTATCCTTTTCCTTTCCCAGTTTCTTTGTTTTCTGGACCTCAGTTCCTCCCTAACTGTCTGTGTTTCCTTTTAACACATTAAATGCTGGTTTTGTCATTTTGTTAATTTGGTTTCTTCTTTCCATTCTCCAAGAGCTGTCTTATCTGTTCCCACGTGGACTGTTTTCATTGAGTGCGCATCTTTCTAAGATTTCCCTCCAGTATTGGTAATAGTTTTCTAGGACTTCTGTGAAAAGTATCATGAACTTGGTGCCTTAAAAGACCAGAAATATATTCTTTTCTAGTTTTTTCGTCTAGAAATGCAAGCCAAGATGTCAGCAGTTTGAATTACTTTGGACCCCGAGAAAGAATCTTTCATGCCTCCCTCCTGATTTTGGTGGTTGTCTCAGTCCTTAGTAGTCATCATTTCAAGCTCTGTCTGTATCTTCTTATGGTATCATAAACATGATAGTATGTATATCACTTGGTGTGTCTGAGCTTTTTATAAAGAGATTAGTCATATTGGACACAAGACCCACCGGAATCCAGTATGAACTCGTCTTCACTTGCTTCCAGTCCCACAGACCCTGTGCCCACATAGGGCCACATTCAGTTTGTAACAGTTAGGACTTCAGTGCATGTTGTGGGCTGCAAGTGCAGCCAGTTGTACCATCCTCCTCAGAGAGCTCTTGGCCTTTGTGTTGAATTGAAGCATCTCTTTGTGATCCACTTGTTTTCCCCTTTCCTAGCACACTCATTTACAGAGTCCTTCCTCCAGGAGTCTCCTAGGAAGAGAAATACTTTTTCTTCCTGTGATCTGACATATCATAATATAACTTTATTCTATTCTGCTTGAGTTATTTTTATGTGCTATAAGGTTTGTTTAGAATTTTGGATGCATGTCTCCATTGCTCCTTAGCTTCAGGAATTACTTTGAAAATCTAAGGCCATTCTGAATCTTGATCTTTTTTATGATAACTGTTTTATTTTTCCTCTGGACACCTGCTGTATCTTTTCTTTACACAGAGTGATCATAAAACATTATGGTGATTTGCTGTTTATGTGCAGGTCCATTTTTTTTTTTTTTTTGGTTTTTTGAGACAGGGTTTCTCTGTGTAGCTTTGCACCTTTCCTAGAACTCTCTTGGTAGCCCAGGCTGGCCTTGAACTCACAGAGATCCGCCTGCCTCCCGAGTGCTGGGATTAAAGGCGTGCGCCACCACCGCCCGGCCGTGCAGGTCCATTTTTATCTCTTATTATTCATTGCACAGGGAAGTATGTTGCTTGAGTTTTCCTGCCTGGCCCACGGTCAGGATAAATCTCTCTCACCTGCCAGTCCCACAGCCGCTCAGACCCAACCAAGTAAACATAGAGACTTATACTGCTTTCAAACTGTATGGCCGTGGCAGACTTCTTGCTAACTGTCCTTATATCTTAAATTAATCCATTTCTATAAATCTATACCTTGCCACATGGCTCGTGGCTTACTGGCATCTTTACAGGCTGCTTGTCCTGGTGGTGGCTGGCTGTGTCTGGCAGTGTCTCCTTCCACCTTCCTGCTCTTTTTTATTCTCTCTGTTAGTCCCACCTATACTTCCTGCCTAGCCACTGGCCAATCAGTGTTTTATTAGCAACACATTTGCCATACAGAACATCCCACAGCAGAAGTAGACAGGTTTGTTAAAAAATAGAAACCTATTTTCTTTTTAAGTTTTGGAAATTTTCCTTCCTGGACTGATGGTGCAGATCTGTCACACCAACTTTTTTGAAAGCTGAGACAGAAAGATCATGAATTCAAAACATGCTTGGTCCGTGGAGTGAGTTCAAGTCTGATTGCTTAGCTTAGTAAGATACCATCTCAAAATGAAAAACCAAAAACAAGAAAGAGCTGTGGATGCAGGTCAGGGTTAGAGCATAAGATCCTAGGTGCAATGTCAGTAGCTCCTGCAGAAGTCTCCAATGATGCTTCTCTGTCCCTTTCCCCTGTTTCTCACCCGTTCTGGGACTCCTGTTGCTCTGATGCAGCTTCCTGAATAACCAAACCTTCAACTCCTTCACTTCCCCACCACTTCACACTGCTTTGGCTTGTTTTTTCTTTCTTTCTAATTTTACTTGTGTTGCGGTTTTCATTTCTGATTGTCATATTGTAATGCCAGCAGCCTCTTTCATTTCTTTGATTGTGCCCTTCAAGGGAAACCTCCTAGTCTCCTCATTTGTTCATTTATTTATTCTTTCAGCAAACATTTCTTAAGTACTATATGCAACAAACATCCTTTGCACATGTTACTATTCCAAAAATGTATTATGTATGTGGAATATGGAAGTAAGCAAAACAGACATTCAAGACATTTATAGTTGGGTTCAGCAGGGAGAGAAAGAATAAATAATGAAAATTAAGAAATATTTATAGTGGTTAGTATGTGAAAAGTGTAAAACAGAGTAGAATTCTTTGGAGTTGCTGGGAGGGTGGAACATGTTGGAGTTGAGAGAACGAGTTACATGGACGTCTGTGGGAAGATCCTCCTGGGTGGACCAGACAGCTCTGTCAAAGGCCCTACTGTGCAACATCAGGAGCAGCAAGGAGCCTGGTTTGTCTGCAAAGGGGCAAGTGAAGAAAAGGGAGGTAGAAGCTGAAGGAGGCAGAGAGGAGTTCTGTAACATGATTTGAGTTTTTACATAAGGATTGCTCTGGTTCTTATGTTGAGAAAGAACCACAAGATTGGCCAAGTGAAGCAGGCAGACATTTCAGGGACATCTATATATAATACATTACACACACACACACACACACACACACACACACACATATACACACACACATATACACACACACACACACATACACACACACACCCAGATATGTGTGTGTGTGTGTATGTGTGTGTGTGTGTGTGTGTGTGTGTGTGTATAATAAATACATGTTCCAATTAGAATTAACTTTGAGCATGGCAATGTTTTAGTCACAACTTGCTGGGGCTTGCTTAGCTGCTTAATCAGCACGTCTTTAATCCCAGCACTTGGGAGGCAGAGGCAGCAGATCTCTGTGAGTTTGAGGCCAACCTGGTCTACAGAGTGAGTTCCAGGAAAGGCTCCAAAGCTACACAGAGAAACCCTGTCTTAAAAAAAAAAAAAACAAAAAACCCCCCAAAAAACAGAGCAGCCTGGGTTTATGAATGGATATATTATGGTTACTTGTATTGCATTATTATTATTGAGCAGAACATTTTGTTTTTGAGACAGGGTCTCCCTACATATCCCTGGCTACCCTGCAACTCGCCATGCAGACTAGGCTTGCCTGGAACTAACTAAGGTCTACTTCTGACTCATTAATGCTGGTATTAAAGACTTGTGCCACCATGCTCAGCTGAGCAGAATTTTGGTACTCTCAAAAATAGAATATTAAATCTTTGAAATTAAGATAAAATTAATTGGAAATGTAATTAGACAAATTCTATTTTTATATACATTATGTTTCAAAGGACAGTTTTAAAGCTTGTCATCACTTTGCATAGCTGCCGATGCTTCCTGGTTGAATTTTCCCTTTGCTGCTGCCTCTGCATTGAAGGGTTTCCGCAAGTATTTTCTGAGGGCTGCTGTACTGACTGCAATCCTGGTATAGTTGGGAAAGGCAGGAAGACTGTGAGTGCACTCTTGGGTGTCTGACTGTAAACTTAATTAAGGAATTTCTTGAGATTCTTTCCTTCTCTTGTCAGGTTTAGTACAAAGAAATTCACCCTTGTCTGCCCACAAGGTATGATTTGATTGCCAGTGCTTGGGAAGACATTAGAGATGAGATGTGAAACTTTCAATACCAGTATAAAGTATTTTCTGATTTCATTTGATTTTATATGGTAACTTCTCTCAGTCAAGGCTAGTGTTTCCTCAGCTTTTATGCTTGAGGAAGGGAATGTTGATCACCCTACCAAGAGCATCCTGGGACCCTGGGACTCTATGTCTCAACCAGTCTTTTAACCGCGCATCTGTCCGTCCGTCCATCTGTATTTTTTCCTTCCCTCCCTCCATTTTGAGAATTATGTCACTCAAATATGATTACAAATGAAGTTTTCATAATGCGCTTAGAATTTAGCATTATCTTTGAGCACTAAACTATTTGCCATTTATCTGGCTGCTTTTTAGCTTCTTGATTAAAAATACTTTTGAAATTATGATAAATTACATCATTTGCCTCATTTCCTTTCCTTCTCCAATCCCTTCCTTGTACCACCTCTCATACACTCTCTCTAATTCATAACCCATTTTTCTTTAATTGTTGTTACATGTACACACACACATGTCCCCAAATATGTAAATAAAGTCTGAACAGTCCATGTAACACTTGTACATATGATTTCAGGGCTGACCACTGGGTATTGAATAACTGGTTTTGAGGTCCCTCCTTGGAGGAGACTATTCTGTTCCCTGCTTTTCCTAGTTGTCTGTAGTTCTTTGTGTAGGCTTGGGCCCCATGAGATGTCCCCTCCTGTGTGAGCATGTCTATTGTTATTGTTGCTGTAGTCTTTTTTCAGACTTGCTTCTGGAATTTTTTTAACGCTGTAATTATTTAAAAGCTATCCTGCCATCATTATGATTGCTTCAGAGGGATTGAAGTTGAATTTATGTGTTCATGATGCCAGGAATACTCTGATGTTCCTCCTTTACATACTTCCAGGTATGTGACATGCACTCTATTTGTCGAGACAGACAGGCCAGTGTCCTTCATAGTTAACAGGTGGGAAAATAGAAGTATGCAAGATCTGACAGAACTTTCCAGGATCAGAGGGCATGAAGCTGGTATAACAATATAAATGAAGAGTTATGAGCTTTCATAATGATTGATTTCACTCTTTCTATAGTGTGCCAGTAAAGGCTCTCCAGGGAAACTCCATCAGTAGAATGTCTGTCTGTCATCTATCTCACTATCCACCTATCCTCTGAGGCTGGTAAGTATAAGATCTGCAGATCAGAAGTCCCAGTTCAAAAGCTGGAAGCTATTGCAGAACCAGGAAGGCCGAGAGTTCTCTTTCTTGGGGCAGCGCCAGCCTTCTGCTCTGTGGAGGTGGGCTGCTGATTTGAGGAGTTCCTCTTACAGTAGGGAAGGTAATCTTCTTTACTCTCTTTATCAATTTAAATGTGGTTCTCATCTGAAGACACCTTCACAGAAATACCGAGACTAACATTCATTGACTGAGTTTCTGGATGCAGCATGTCCCAGTTAAGTTGACATATAACCAACCATGTACTACTACACATCAATAACGAAGAAGAGTGAATTTTGGCAAACAACAAAAAAGTCAACAAACGAGATCCAGATGGCATTATTTTGTTACATTGTACTGAGATCAGATTTTTCATATTCTCAGAAACCTTCCATGTTAACTCTGCATGGAAACAATATGAAGTGTTTATTAAAACCATGTAATCCAGGATGCCACAAGAGGGCTACTAAGTGAGAATCTTTGCAGGAAGTCCACCGTTGCTAGAATTTTAAAAATAAACTCTATTTGTTGTTATGGTATATGTGTATGTATGATGTATGTGGGGACACACTTGCTGTGGGGCTCATGCGGAGGTCAGAAGACAGCTTTGTGGAGTTGATTTTCTTCTCTGACCTTTATATTTGTTCAGCAAATCTAACTCAGGTTCACCAGGTTTATGTGGCAAATGATTTGCTTGCTGAGCTATTTTGCCAACCCAGAATTTAAAAGCAAATGTTTCCAAAATATTCTGAAATAATTTTATCAATAAATCTTGCATCTCATAGAATAAGACTTCCCTAAAAATTTAGTGATTTTCTCAATG
The DNA here is from genome assembly GCA_902168325.1 of Peromyscus nudipes. Classification (NCBI taxonomy): domain Eukaryota; kingdom Metazoa; phylum Chordata; class Mammalia; order Rodentia; family Cricetidae; genus Peromyscus; species Peromyscus nudipes. Next base: position 18,168 of record CABHPH010140693.1, on the reverse strand, counting down.
ATACTGTTTTTCTGGTTTTGTTTCTCTATGCTTTTATCTAGCTCTCTGATTCTGTTGTCAAATGGATAAGAGAAAATGCTTTAATGTGAGTTTTGTTTGTTTTCTGCAGCTATGTACTGAACTTTACAACAACAACAGAGAACTTGGTTATAATATTCTTCCCAATTAAAATATGGAAGCTAATCCAAAGATTGTTCGGCCTCATACATAAATCAGTGACCAAGACACACAGGATCTCATAATTAGGTTTGGACATGGCCAGTTTACCAAGTTTACTTAGAATTTCTCACAAGAGCTTGTATAATTCAAGATAATAACTTTTGACCATAAATGATTTTGGAAAGTTTTTAGTTCAAATGCATTTGATGTTAATCAATTTGGTTTACCTCAGTCTTCAAAAGGATCAAAATTAATGAAATTTTCCTTTTTTAGATTCTCATTACTTTATATTTTGGGAAATACAAAATAATGTGAATAAAATAGAACCAGGTGTGAGATGCCCTCTGCAAAAAGGTTGTATATTTTAATTAAAATGCTAATCAGAAATATGCAATGGACTGCACATCAGATAGAGATGAAAATTTGTGCCTGTTCAAAGTCAGGCAAAAAAAAGTTCCTGGAATGCAGACCTGATAATGTTTATTGGGCTAAAATCTCATAGCTTCCTGAGTTCTAGAACTTAATACTATCATTCTGCTGAGTGGAACTAGTAATAAACTCTCCCAACGTTCTTATCTTCACACCCACTCATTAGTGCATCTCTCAGTCCTCATTGGAGAAGGCTCTTTTGCAGTAGATGGTGATTAATACAGAGATCCACTACAGTCCAAGGTGCCAAGAATAAGGGTGGAATGTTTGGCTCTAAATAGGACATCTATATTATACTCCTTCTCAAGGCGCAGAGATTATCATAGAAAAGGGCAGAAAGATTATAAGAACCGTAGGCAACGGACATTTGTAGCCAAACAATATTTGCTGGCAGTGACAGGGCCATGGCACCCATGAAGTCACAGCAGCTGTGACTGCATGCTCAAGATCTGCATGAGATCAAATCCAAGGGGCGGGGCTCAGGAAGCCCCACCCCGTGGAAGAGCTACTGGAGATTGATGGCTGCCAGAGAGGCCACACAGGCTCCCATGGACCGCCCTGCACCCGTGTACATACATGCAGCACTAAGTGGACTCCAGGTATAAAAACAAAGCAGGAGGTTGGGAGGGAAAATTGGTGGTGGGGTAGGTGAGGAGTTGGAGGGGAGGGGCTGGGGTTGATTTGTTCAGAACACTTTTTTTATGCATGTATGAAAGTTTCAAACATGAAATGAATTTTCAAAAGGAGAAAGTTGAATGCTGAATGCTGAGGTGCAGTTTCATGCCCTTTTAAATTCTAAGACAGTTGATCCAAACTGGATTTCATGTTGTTGCTTAATTTTTTTCTCGTCTTGGAAGAACACTGTTAAAGCCCAGAAAATGGGGTAAAGGTTAGTGTGTATGTTTTTATTAGAATTGCCAAACTTAAGAGCCAAACAGCAAATGTTGTGGGCCTGGGAGCTATAAAGTGTCTGCCTCTACTGAGACTTGACTGAGTTATGTGAAGTCTTCCAGCACAGTGTATAAGCAAAAGGGCAGGCTGTGTTCTGTGACAAGCATTGCTTGCCAACCTTCACTCAGAAACTTCTGAATATATATATGTAAAAATATATATGCTCTTTTAGCTAAATTTAATTTTAGGTAAAAATTAAACACTTTTAAGTAAAAAAATTAATTGATTTCTGACTAAAGGAAACAATGTGACATTTAAATGAGGTAGCACAGGACATATAGCTTTGCCTGCAATGTCCACGAACAAAATCGGCTTAAGTTACTCGTAGGTTCCAAGAATGTTACTACAAAAATGCTCACACATTCTGTGGTGGAATGTAATGGAGGCAACTGTAATTAATTTTGCCCGTTTGCATAGCTTTTGGACAGTAATGAGCATTAATGTCCAATTAGTGTTTTTTTCTATTATCAGTAGTTTCATTCACTTTGATAATTCAAATGATTTAAAGGTGATATAGCCTCAAAAGTTTAATAATAAAATTGTATTCTTTATCCCAGAAATTTAATGTTATTTCAATCCAGTTAGAATTTTTGTAGGAAGAAAATATTGTAAGGAGGAAACTAATCATCAATTTGCTACAGCTGAAGCCAGCACAGCTGGTGGATGAGTGTTTTAATGTATTTCCAGATTAAGCAAGGCAGTTTAAGGAAAACATCATGCAAAAATTCAATCTGCTATGGCTTTAAAATGAAGTTGTCATCTGTGTTGCTGCAGAAAGAATAGCTACCTTATGTTTTGTCATATTGTAGTGGATTATCTTTAATGAAGCGCATATCCCCCAAAGCACCATTGTGATATTTTGTGTTTGTCTTGGTCTGCACTAATGCAGGGGTTTAGGTCTAGTGAACAGAAGCGTGGATTTTACTCTTAGTAATGCCCTGACCAGTTTTCTTGGCTGAAGTTATAAATGAAAGCAATCTGCACACATTTGGAAGGAGACATTTGCTGTTGATTTCAGTGGTCTTTAGCCACAGTGATAACGCTGCTATCTTGACCTCTGAAAACTGAAAAGAGGTTCTTATAAAGGAAGTTTCTCATATCTATCTTTTCTCTCTCCTCCCTCTCCCTCCCTCCCCCTCCCTCCTTTCTTCCTAACATTTTTTCTTTCTTGAGACAAGTTCTCACAATGTAGCTCTGGTTGGCCTAGAACTTGCTGTGTAGACTAGGCTGGCCTTGGCCTCAAAAATTTACCTGTCTTAGCCTCCTCAGTGCTGGGATTAAAGGTGTATTCCAGGATGTCCAGCTTGCTCATATTTAAAAAAAAAAAACAAACCATACTGTAGTATTATTAAAATAGAAAACCAGAATCTCTATGTACTATTTAATTTCATCATTGTTTATATTTATCCATCATCTAAAATCCATTATTAGCTTTCTGTATCTAAATTTCCATCTGTTTATCTAGTGCCTACCTTATTTGCCTCCCTGTATGTGCACAAGCAGATAACTCCAAAGTGATATTTGGTGACATGATCATGGCTAATTATTTTATCACTATCCTTTTGCTTCACTAAATTTCTTCTGTCTTTTATGAACATCTATTAATTTTACAATAATAACATCAGTTTATATTTATTTAGTTAAACAGATGAAATGTTAATTGCTCTTTGGAAGGGAAAATATCAAAATATTTATTATTTAATTAGTTTAGCATGGTTAAGACACTAATTAAAAAAATGAATATCACTAAGAAAAAAAGCTATGATTTCTACCATTTAATCCAGTTTCTTAAAACTAAGTCCAAACTTGCTGTTGTTTCTATGGAGATATATTGTATACCCCAATAAAGCTTACCTGGGGATCAGAGGACAGAGGCAGCCACTAAATTAGACATAGAGGTCAGGCAGTGGTGGCACACACCTTTAATCCCATCACTCAGGAGGCAGAGATCTGTCTGGATCTCCTAGTTCAAAGCCATACTGGGCTACATGAGAGAAACAGAGCCAGGCAGTGGTGATACACGCTTTTAATCCCAGGAAGAAATATGGCAGGACACAGAAAGATACATAAGGTGTGAGGAAATAGGAACTCACTCTCTTGAGGCTGAGGATTTTGCAGAGATAAGCTAGTGGCTGGCTGTTCTGTTTCTCTGATCTTTCAGCTTTCACCCTAATATCTGGCTCTGGGTTTCCTATTAATAAGACTATTTAACAATTTGTGTTATGTCTGGTGCCCAACATTTATGGCACAAATTCACAAAAATGCTACTTGCTTGTGGCCTTGCAGGCCCCTAGCTCAGTCCTGAGCTGCATGTGGCTGGAGTTTCCACCCCACATGGGCTGGAGTCACTAACCAGCTAGATCCAGATGGCTAGATCTTTCACTTCTTCTCTCCTTGTGGGTTGTAGGCTCTCCCATCTTGGGCTGCTACCACACTAGGTAGCTGCCTTGAAACCCACTTGGGCTTCTACTGTTCTATGCAGTTGGTAGAGTTGGTGAGTCAACTAAAATTTATTAAAGTGAGAAATTAGTTAAAAGAGAAATTTTTCCCATGTTAAAAAATGGGAAACAATTTTATAACAGAAGGTATTTGGTCTCTGTTTGCCAACACATTAGGCGGTCTGAAAATGGAACAACTAATGTTGATGGGATAGATGCAATGTCAATTATAATATAACTTGTTTGATCATTTCTGTTTTATCATTTAAAAAGTTGGTTAATGTGAGTGCCAAGATAAAAATTTTAGAAAAACTTGTTAAAACAGATCATAGAGAAATTCAGACTCAGATAGAGGAATTTAAAGGAGAACCAATCTCAGCATTGAATTATATGGTTACAGAGAAACAGCCTAATGCTTTTAAACAGTCAACCTTAGTCTATCCAGTAACCATACAGGAACTGCCAAATGCTCAAGGCTGTGTAAGAGCTGACTGGACTCCTGTGCAAATGTTAGATTTGAGGAGATTCAAAGAAGCTATAGTGTCATATGGTATTCATTCTTTGTTCATGAAGCAAATGTTAAACTCGTGGTCAACTTGTAATAGAATTATCCCTCAACACTGGAAAGATTTGGTTACAGTGGTCTTAGAGGCTGATCCCCAGTTACAATGGAGGACCTGATGGAAAGATGAGGCTAAGACCATTGAACAATAATGTAGGGCTAGAGGTATGGAAATTTCCCAAGATCAACTTCTTGGAGAAGGCAATTATGCTGACATACAAAGATAATCTTTATATGAAACCACACCCTAATTTTATGCCGAATGGCAGCCTTGAATGCTTGGGACAGAAATGAAGAAGTAGGAAAGAAAACTGAGTCATTTACAAAAGTTATACAGGGTTCAAAAGAAACCTTCAGGGATTTCTTACAAAGGCTGTCTTCAGTGGTAAATAGAATGATACCAAATTCAGAAGCTAGACAGATAATAATTGAACCTCTGGCTTTTGAAAATGCTAATGCGCAGTGCAAAAGGATAATTAGGCCATTAATGGCAAGATCAGCACCTTTGGAGGAATGGATCTGAAGTACAATTAATACTGAATCTCATGACCATGATGATTCCTGGATAGGAGAGGTTATTACCAGAGGTTTGAAGAAAAATAGTAATGTCAGCTGTTTTAATTGTGGTAATCAAGGTCACCTAAAAAGGGATTGTAAACAGGGTGTTCCTAGAAACAATGTTTTTTTCAAGGAATAATTCCAATAGAATGCCCCTCCCTTCTGGAATATGCAGAAGGTGTGGTAAAAGCAAACATTGGACTAATGAATGTAGATAAACAAGGGACAGACAAGGTAATCTTTTGCCTTTGCCATCAGAAAACTCGAAGAGGGGCCTCTCACAGGCCCCATGACAAATTCGGTTCAGTCCTTCCCTGCCATCATAGAAGAAACCTCTTCTCAGAGCAATTAAAGAACCTAATGCCTATTGTAAGAAACCATACAAGCTCTGGATGATATAACAGCTTTAGAAAACAAAACAAATTTAAGGAGAAACCATAAATTGAAATTGATAAAGTTTAGATTTGGAACCTCCCCAAAGTTAGGGTTGGGGAAGGTTTTTTGTTTTTGTCTTTCAGGAGAATGAAATCTAAGGAATCTGAAGAACACTGGACAAATGAGACATCTGAAGAAAAAGGACAAATCATCTAGAGAAAATGTTCCAAGAAAAAGAGTAAGTTGACCTATTGCTATATCACATATCTAACAGGATAAAATTTCATAAGTCTTCCTAAATGTTTGTATCTGCTCTTTTCTACAGACACATAACACAAATGGTCTTTATGTAGTCCCAGTTCATTAAAAATTAAAGCTGGGTTTGGAGTTGTAACGTGGCTCTCTTCTTCTCTAAACCCAAGCATGCTTGTTAAAAGAAAATGCAAAATCTCTGTATCATGTCACAAGAGCCACATGATATGGGACAGAAGAAAAACCAAAATTAAGGGACTATTCTTTTGCCACTAATCTCATAATTCTTTGGTTTTATTTTATCTCTTTAAAACTTTTCTTAATTATGAAGTTTATATCAAAATTTATAAGATTAATATATATATTTTAAACTTTTGTCATGATATTAATAGTCATATAGAATAGTAACTGATCCTAGAAAAAAGACTTCATCTAGCTTCCTGCAAATGATTTCGGGTTTGAGACTCTATCAGTTTTCTGCAGGGAACCATGACCATGCCAATCAGTGACCTTTGAAGTCTCCAAAAAGATGATGGGGTCCCACAATGACAATTCCATCAGGGTGATGATAATACCACTAGTATGACAAACACCACCCAAAGATCAGCTTTGGACTACAAACCTTGGGTGGCTGTCCAGACAGCCAGCTGTTTTTGTCATTTCTCACATTTTTTGCAAGTCCCTTGTTTGCACTTCCTGCTTATTTAGGTAATATTATTTCCTTCTCAGGTCTCTGAGGGAGTTGAGGATTAGATAGTTATAGTTTTCCTTGTTAACAAATTCAGAAAAGAATCTCACTAAAGAGGTGTAAACTGTATAAGTTTGAAGGACATCAGAAGATTGTTTTGGGTTGGTAATGTAAATTAGGGTAGAGGGTGAATTAGATACAATCCTTTGGATTCACAAAAATAGGATAGATAGTGGAATATTTCTCTGAATTTGTCAAATGCAAATGGACTAGACATTGTTGATGTATTTATTGCCTGTATATATTATATATACTTATTGTATATAGTTTTTCTTATATTAGTTATAACCTTCTTTATTACTTTAGACAAAAAAGAAATGTGGTGATATATTGTGTACCCCAATAAATCTTACCTGGGGATCAGAGGACAGAGTCAGCCACTAAATTAGACATAGAGGTCAGGCAGTGGTGGCACACACCTTTAATCCCATCACTCAGGACACAGAGATCTGTCTGGATCTCTGTGAGTTCAAGGCCACACTGGGCTACATGAGAGAAACAGAACCAGGCAGTGGTGTCACACACCTTTAATCCCAGGAAGTAATATGGCAGTACACAGAAAGGTATATAAGGCATGAGGAAACAGGAACTCGCTTTCTTTAGACTGAGAATTTCGTAGAGGTAACTAGTGGCTGGCTGTTGTTTTTCTCTGGTCTTTCAGCTTTCCCCTCAATATCTGGCCCTGAGTTTCTTATTATAAGACCTTTTAAAATTTGTGTTATGTGTTTCTGTTTTTTTTCTAATTGTGAAGTCACAATTTTTTGGTGATACACAGTCATCATAACATTACTATTTCCCTGCTATGATTCTTCTGTACTCTTTGTATCTGATAGCAAGATATTACTGTTCAGAGCACATTCAGTCTATCTATCAACCATTCAACTCTATCTATCTATCTATCTATCTATCTGTCTATCTATCTATCTATCTATCTATCTATCTATGTATCTATCTATGTATCTATCTAGGTGTCTATCTAGGTGTCTATCTAGGTATCTATCTAGGTATCTATCTAGGTATCTATCTAGGTATCTATCATCTAGGTATCTATCTATGTATCTATCTATGTATCTATCTATGTATCTATCTATCATCTATCTATCTATGTATCTATCTATCTTCTATCTACTATCTATCATCTATCCATTCATCTATTTACTATCTGTAGTCATCTATGTCCTATATACTCTCTATCATCATCTATCTATTGTCCATCTGTCAACTATCTATTATCTATTTATCTATCTATTATCTATTTATCTATCTATCTATCTATCTATCTATCTATCTATCTATCTATCTATCTGCTATCTATCAGCTATCTACCTGTCATATATCATTATCTATTTTTCATCTATCTTTATAAGTATGCTATATTTTATTTCTCTATACATGTCATCTTTATCATTATGTTCTATTTATCTAATAACTTATCATACTTCCCATTTCCTTCTATTCTTCCTTAGACAGTAGTAACTTGTACATTCTGGTTCTGTACCTTCTGTCTGTCACTGTATGTCTTGTATATGTGTTTTATAAATAAATGTGATACTTAGAGTATTTTTCCTTATAAATAAAGGACATTTTTTATTGTGTCTGATTCTTTTTGGTCATCTGGGAACATTTTCTTACTGTGAGATCCAGGCTGTCCTTGAACTTGCCATCTTCTTGCCTTCTTAGTGGCAGGGCTACAGGTGTGTGCCACCACAACTGTACTAGCATGTCTGCTTTAAACTTTTTCTCATTAGTTTGTTTTCATAATTTTGACCAATAATGCTGATTTAGTTTGCAAACATTTTCATTATTTTTATAAATGTTTGGCTACAATTGTTAAAAAATGTCTGTCTTCTGCTGCATTCTTCCTTTGCTCCGGAGAATCTAATTACACGAATATTGTACTGTTGTTACCTCACAGACCTCAGGTCCTCTTAATATTGTGATTCTTTTCTGTGTTGGTTTTGATATATTTATTCTTTTGTTTTTGTTCAGGTTTCTGGATCCCTTTCATCTGCTTTGTCCAGTGTGCTGGTAAGCCCATTGAATGCATTCTTTATTATTTTGTATGTTTTTAGCTCCAGAATCTCAATTTATTTTTGTTTGTATTTTCCTTCTTTATTGAAATTCATCATTTATTTTTGCCTGTGCTAATCTCTTTTGGTATGTTTTTAAGTAATGCACATTAATTAGTTTAGTTAAGCTTTCCCATAGTGTATGTCTGTTTCAAAATGCTGTGTTATATGCAATAAATATACGCAATTCTTATTTTCTATTGAAAGTGAAAGATGTTAAAAACTTAAAAATTACTTCTTTTGGTTGTTTTCTCAACAACATTCAATCTGATTCTGGTGTATCTGTTAGCATATTTTTTATTTCTTCTTACTGTTCTCCCTTTTCATAAGGATTGTGATATTTTATTATATATTAGGCACTATGTATACAATAAAATATTTTTGGGAGCCTAATTAGCCCCCAGAGAGGCAATTTTCCACTCCTGTAAAATGTTACGTATATTTCAGATCTAGTCAGTTCCACCCTTAGTAGTTATTTTATATTAATATCCTTAAATAATACAAGTAATGTCCTTATGTGCTGTCCATGCTCAAAACAAATTGTACACTGGAAACTGTTTCTGCCTTTCTTTCCCTTTTCTGTTGTTTACTTTTAAAATATTTATTTTTATTTTATTTGTGTGAGTGTTTGCTTATATGAATTTGTACCATTAATATGTGCCTGGTGCCCAGAGAAGAAGGAAGAGGGCATCAGATCCCCTGGACCTGGAGATACTGACAGATGTGAGCTGCTCTGTGAGCTGGGAGACAAACCTGGGTCCTCTGCAGAGCACACGCTCGAAACTGCTGAGCCATTCCTTCAACCATTCAATAATCTACCTTTTAAACTTAGTCTTGGGTATACTTTTTAATATGACAAAGATTTGTCAACTGAAGTAATATTTTACCCCAAGTCACAATTCATAAGACAATTGGGAATTGATGTGTCTCTCCCTCTTCCACTCATCCAATTTTTATTTTGTGTTAATTTTATTTGGCTAGGTCTTTTCTGACACCTGAACACCACTCTTCAGTGCCATTTTCTTTCTTTTCAGAAGCATCTTGTAGTTAAATATAATTGTCATGTTCTGGGATTTCATTCAGTTAAGTTTCTCTTGATCATCTAGAGCAAATCCCATAATAAATACTCCAGGAAGAGTAATTTGAGAAATCTTCCCTGGGCAAGTTTTACTCAAAGGGAAGTAGATGACAAAAGTTTCTTGCCTCCCCCATTTTGCTATTTTGAGCAGCTTGTAGGTGTTCTTCCACGGGTTTCTCCTGCAGGTGCTGCTGCAGGAGATCTGCTGATTTTTGTCGGTTTCAGATGTCCTGACCCCAGTGCTTGAGTGTGCAGCAGCACTAGGCTGTAGTTCAGGAGCAAAACCCTCAAGTGTGGCAGGTGGTTACCAGCTGCTGGGGGTTGGAAAGTGGCTGGATCATGAGGACTCTCATCTACACAATAGGTTAATCTCCTGATGGGTCCACACTTGATGACCTTCATGGGAGGTGAAGCCTACTTGGAGGAGCTAAGTTGTCAGAGTGTCTGTTCTCAGCCTCTTTGCTAACTTTACCTGTCTCCCATGAGATAAGCAGCCCTCTTGGCCATGTAACACCACCACCCACCAACACCACCACCCACCAACACCACCATCCATAACCATCACCATCACCACCCACCACTCCAAACCACAACCACCATCACCATCCAACACCACCACCTACAACCACCACCACCCATAACCACCCAACCATCTCCCTCACCACCACCCACGAATACCATCTACCACCATCATCCACCACCACCACCACCTACAACCACCTCTCCTTCCCACCACTACCAGTATCATTCACCACCACCACCACCCACTACTACTATCACCAGCACTACCACCCACCACCATCCACCACCACCCACCACTACCACCATCACTCACAACCACTACCACCATCCATTACCACTCACTACCATGACAACCACTACTCTCTTCTTGGTTTTAGGCCAGAATAAAAGAGCCAGCTGATAAGCAGTGAACCCACCGAGACAGGGAGCCCAAGTAAACCTCTCCTTCTTTGTTTTCTTGGTGTTCTGTCACAGTGCTGGAAAGTGTCTGACACAACCATAGTGTTTTCTCAAGAACACAGGGTGGCATTCCAGGATATTTCGGATTGATTTTTCATATCACACCACAGTCTGTTTCCTGTATGAGTTTCAAGTATTTTCTTTTCTTCCTCTTTATTATATTTTTCCCTTTCATGCATTAAAATTCATATAAGATCTTTGCATGCTTCCTTTGAGTGATAGTTCGTTCAGTGTCCTCAGCAGATTCTGGTATTTAGGGAAGTCATTGTTGATGTTAAGGAAATTTTGGAATTTTTCTCCTACATTTGTAAAAATGTAATGATTTTTCCTACTTCATTATTTATTTTGCCTCATATGATTTTCAGGAAGAGAATTGAAAGATTTAGTGTGAGTCTAACCTCAGAAACTTGCTATTCTTTTGGTTTCAGTTTCAGTAATCACAGAAGCAGGTAGTCATGTGATGTGAAAGTCAGCAAATTTTCAGCAGTCATATCAAAGCTAGAAAGTGCCCTTTCAGCATTCAACCATTCGCCACATCCTTATGAAAGTAACTAGTTGTAGTTATTAACTAGTTGACATCATCAAGTCTTCCATGACTGTTCAAGGATAGTCTTTGTACATAAGTTAGTTTTAATAATGTCTTCATTATTTCAGTATAGAATATATTTGGTTTTTCGAGACAGGGTTTCTCTGTGTAGTTTTGGTTCCTGTCCTGGATCTTGCTCTGTAGCCCAGGCTGGCCTCGAACTCACAGGCTCTGCCTCCCGAGTGCTGACATTAAAGGTGTGCGCCACCACCATCCAGCTTAGAATGTATATTTATTTAAACATGGTACAGAGACTCAATAACAACTTGGGAATGTTTGAATTTGTTTTTATAGCCTTCTAATCCTTGTTACTTGATTTGGCAAAAGTCATTTAGCCTCTAGGTTGTTGAAGTTTTTATGGAAATGGTTTAAATTTGTGTTCATTCTGTCAAATGATTAATGACAATGACAAAAGTATTCTTGAAATAAAATAGTATACTGTGATTAGAAGAACACATGCACACATTTTATATAAATATATATATTGTGATTAGAGGACACATACACACATTAGCGTCACAGGTAACTTCACTCTCAGCTCCATCATTTACTGTATGACCTTAGACAAATTAATTAACCTCTCTGAGCTCAATTTCCGCATTTGTAAAGGTGAGAGAATGACTATTTCTTGAGATATTATGACTAATGAGATGATATTATTACAGTATATGGTACACCTTTGGGACTATGTAACTTATATTAGTAATAGAAATCTTAACTTGATTTTATTTACTGATTTTAGCCAGGATGACATAGGCACTGTATTTATTATTTTATATATTTATTGAATGCCTTCTAAATACCAAGGCCCCATTGTGATATAGCATGAACAAAAGACACAAAAGCAAATCCCTGCATTCACAGAGCTTGCAGTTGTAGGATTGTATTATACATTTTAAAATCATTTCACATATGTACAAAGATATACATATAAATATGTGAATATGATAAAGAGAGAGGGTGGGAGAGAGAACCCTACATGTTCTTGACAAGACAGTTCCAGAAGCTTCAAGATTCTGGGTTTTATCCATAGTGACTTCAGAGGAAGTGAGCTTTTCTTCATCAATGTCATCACTTGTCTGTCAAAGGCCATATGCCTTTGTGAGGCAATTTCTGAGGAATAGGGTGCTACAAGGGACTTGTTGTTAGGTGTTTCCTTCCCAGAACCCAGCCTGATATCAAGCACATTAAAAGTAATTTTACTGGGAAAGCAGAGGTTCTTTTGGGGCAATTCTGAAACAGACTGTCAAGCTGTTAAAGTTTGGTTGGTGCAAGTGCTGAACTGTGTGTATCAGAATTGGCAGTGTGCATTAATAAATATTTATTTTAGGACTCTGAATTTTTTAACAGATTTATTTTTATTTTTGGTGTGTGTGCATGTGCATGTGTGAGTTTGTGTGTGTGTGTATGTAAACCAGAGATCAACATCAGGTGTTGTTTTAGGTACTCTGTATCTTGTTTATTTTACTTTAATTAAAAATTGTATTTAATATATTTTGATCATATTCTTTTCCCTCTTTCAACTCTTCCCAGATCCTCCCTATCTCCTTGCCCATTGAACTTCATGTTCTTACTCTCTAAAAAACAGAAAACAAAAAAACCTAACAAAAACCAAAAAATGAAAATCTCTCTCTCTCCTTCTAAAATCAAACAAACAAACAAACAACAAAAACACTCAAAAACCTTCCCGCCCCAGACCTCCCATCTGGACAAGAGGTGAGTGCCTGGGCTCATACCCAGAGAGGCCTGCCCCTAGGTCCCATCCCTGGGCACCAGTCATTCCGAGGAAGATCTGCCCCACTTGGCCCCAGGTTCTGGCCATCGAGCAGGATCCCGTCCACCCCCACTGGGTGACCCTGCAATCTCCAAGTCCTTCCCCCACACCCATCCACCTGAGACTCCAGCCACTTCCTGAGACTTAGAGACCAGCCCCCAGCTCCCATCCTGCCCCGGAGCTCCCATCTGGACAAGAGAGCTTCCATTTGGACCAGAGAGAGGCTTCCCGAATCTGTCAGCTCTGTCTGGACCAAGAGCACTGATAAGACCAAGAACGAATCCACAAAGAGATGGGCAGATGTCAAAGCAGAAGTACATACAACAACATGAAGAGCAATACAGCATCACCAGAACCTAGCCCTCCTCCAACAGCTAGACCTGAACATCACAAAATGGAAGAAGCAGAAGAAAGCGACCTTATGAATAATACCACAAAGAAGTTAGAGGCTTATAAAGAAGGAATCAAAAATGAAATTGAGGAAAAGACAAACAAAAAATGGGAAGAACACTATAAAAAATTAGAGGAAAGGACAAATGAAGCAGAAGAAAACAATAAATCCCTGAAAGAAAATGAAAAAGCAATGAAACAGAAGAAGGAAACAGTCCAAGACCTGAAAAGGGAAAAAGAAAAAATGAAGAAGACACAAACAGAGGGAATGCTGGAAATAGAAAATCTGAGGAAATAAATGGGAACTTCAGATGCAAGTATAACCAACAGAATGCAAGAGATGGAAGAGAGGATCTCTGGCATTGAAGATACGGTAGAAGAAATAGATTCATCAGTCAAAGAAAACACTAAAGCCAATAAAGTCATGACCTAAAATGTCCAAGAAATTTGGGACACCATGAAAAGACCAAACCTACGAGTAATAGGGATAGAGGAAGGAGAAGAATACCAACTCAAAGGCACAGAAAATATATTCAACAAGATCATAGAAGAAAACTTTCCCAACTTAAATAAGGAAATGCCTATGAAGATACAAGAAGCCTATAGAACACCAAACAGACCAGACCCCCAAAAAAGTCCCCTCACCACACAATAATTAAACAACTAAATGTACAGAATAAAGAAAGAATATTAAGAGCAGCAAAGGAAAAAGGCCAAGTGACTTATAAAGGCAAACCCATCAGAATAACACCTGATTTCTCAATGGAGACTTTGAAAGCCAGAAGGACATGGACAGATGTAATGCAGACACTTAGAGACCATGGATGCCAGCCTAGACTAATATACCCAGCAAAACTTTCAGTCATCATAGACGGAGTGAACAAGACATTCCAAGACAAAGCAAGATTTAAACAATACTTATCCACAAACCCAACCCTACAGAAAGCACTAGAAGGAAAATTCCAACCTAAGGAAGTCAGATACACCCTCGAAAACACAGACAATAGATAACCCCACAGCAGTAAACCCCAAAGAAGAGAAGTACACACACACTACCATCAAAAAAATAACAGGAATGAACAATCACTGGTCATTAATATCCCTTAATATCAATGGACTTAATTCACCTATAAAAAGGCACAGGCTTACAGAATGGATACGAAAGAAGGACCCATCTTTCTGTTGCATACAAGAAACACACCTCAATTTCAAAGGTAGACACTACCTAAGAATAAAAGGCTGGGAAAAGACTTTCCAATTAAATGGTCTTAAGAAGCAAGCAGGTGTAGCCATCCTAATATCCAGCAAAATAGCCTTCAAACTAAAATCAATCAAAAGAGATCAAGAAGGGCATTACATACTTATCACATGAAAGATCCACCAAGATGAAGTTTCAATTCTAAACATTTATGCCCCAAACACAAGGACACCCACATATGTAAAAGAAACATTATTAAACCTTAAACCACATATAAAACTCCACACATTAATAGTGGGAGACTTCAACACCCCACTTTCACCACTGGACAGATCAGCCAAATCGAAACTTAACAGAGAAATAAAGGCCTTAACTGATGTTATGACTCAAATGGACTTAATATCTACAGAACATTCCATCCTAACAAAAAAGAATATACCTTCTTCTCAGCACCCCATGGAACCTTCTCTAAAATCGACCACATACTTGGCCACAAAGCAAATCTCAACAGATACAAAACTATTGGAATAACCTCCTGTGTTCTATCAGACCACCAAGGTTTAAAGTTAGATTTCAACAACAACAAAAACTACAGAAAACCTACAATCTCATGGAAACTGAATAATGGTCAACTGAATCACCAATGGGTTAAGGAAGAAATAAAGAAAGAAATTAAAGACTTCCTAAAGATCAACGAAAATGAAGACACCACATACCCAAGCCTATGGGACACTATGAAAGCAGTGCTAAGAGGGAAATTCATAGCACTAAATGCCCACATAAAGAAGTTGGAGAAATCTCACACTAGTGACTTAACAGCACACTTGAAAGCTCTAGAACAAGAAGAAGCAAAGTCTCCCAGGAAGAATAGACACCAGGAAATAATCAAATTGAGAGCTGAAATCAGTAAAATAGAAACAAAGAGAACAATACAAAAAATTAATGAAACAAAGATTTGGTTCTTTGAGAAAATCAACAAGATAGACAAGCCCTTATCTAAACTAACCAAAAGACAGAGAGAGAGCATCCAAATTAACAAAATCAGAAATGAAAAGGGGAACATAACAACAGTCAATGAGGAAATCCAGAGAATCATCAGGTCATACTTCAAAAACCTCTGCTCCACAAAACTGGAAAATCTAAAAGAAATGGGTAATTTTCTGGATAGGTACCACATACCTAAGTTAAATCAAGACCAGATAAACTATTTAAATAGTCCAATAACCCCTATTGAAATAGAATCAGTCATTAAAAGTCTCCCAACCAAAAAAAGCCCAGGACCAGATGGTTTCAGCGCAGAATGCTACCAGATCTTCAAAGAAGAGTTAATACCTATACTCTTTAAATTGTTCCACACAATAGAAACAGAAGGAACATTACCAAACTCCTTCTATGAGGCTACAATTACCCTGATTCCTAAACCAAACAAGGATACAATAAAGAAAGAGAACTACAGACCGAGCTCCCTCATGAACATTGATGCAAAAATACTCAATAAAATACTGGCAAACAGACTCCAAGAACACATCAAAACAATTATCCACCATGATCAAGTAGGCTTCATCCCAGGGATACAAGGGTGGTTCAACATACGAAAGTCCGTCAATGTAATACACCATATAAACAAACTCAAAGAAAAAACCACATGATCATCTCACTAGAGGCAGAAAAGGCATTTGACAAAATCCAACACCCCTTCATGATAAAGGTCTTGGAGTGATCAGGAATACAGGGAACATACCTAAACATAATAAAGGCAATTTACAGCAAGCCAACAGCTACCATCAAATTAAATGGAGAGAAACTCAAAGCGATTTCACTAAAATCAGGAATGAGGCAAGGCTTTCCACTCTCCCCATACTTATTCAATATAGTACTTGAAGTTCTAGCCAGAGCAATAAGACAACATAAGGAGATTAAGGGGATACAAATTGGAAAGGAAGAAGTCAAGCTTTCCCTATTTGCAGATGACATGATAGTATACTTGAGTGACCCCAAAGATTCAACCAAGGAACTGATACAACTTACAAACACCTTCAGCAACATAGCAGGATACGAGATCAACTCAAAAAAATCAGTAGCCCTCCCATATACAATTGGCAATCAGGCTGAGAAGGAAATCAGAGATACATCACCCTTTACAATAGCCACAAATGATATAAAATACCTTGGGGTAACACTAACCAAGCAAGTGAAGGACCTATATGACAAGAACTTTAAGTCTCTGAAAAAAGAAATTGAAGAAGATGTCAGAAAATGGAAAGATCTCCCATGCTCATGTATAGGCAGGACTAACATAGTAAAAATGGCAATGTTACCAAAAGCAATCTACAGATTCAATGCAGTCCCCATCAAAATACCAACACAATTCTTCACAGACCTGGAAAGAATAATACTCAACTTCATATGGAAAAACAAAAAACCCAGGATAGCCAAAAGAATCTTGTACAATAAAACAGCCTCTAGAGGCATCACGATCCCTGACCTCAAGCTCTACTATAGAGCTATAGTAATAAAAACAGCTTGGTACTGGCATAAAAATTGACATGTGGACCAATGGAATCGAATTGAAGACCCTGACATTAATCCGCATACCTATGAACATATAATTTTTGACAAAGAAGCCAAAACTGTACAATGGAAAAAAGAAGGCATCTTCAACAAATGGTGCTGGCATAACTGGATATCAATGTGTAGAAGGCTACAAATAGATCCATATCTGTCACCGTGCACAAAACTTAAGTCCAAATGGATCAAAGACTTCAACATAAATCCAGTTACTCTGAAACGGATAGAAGAGAAAGTAGGAAGTAGTCTTGAACGCATTGGCATAGGAGATCACTTCCTAAATATAACACCAGTAGCACAGACACTGAGAGAAACAATCAATCAAAGGGACCTCTTGAAACTGAGAAGCTTTTGTAGAGCAAAAGATACAGTCAACAAGGCAAAGCGACAGCCTACAGAATGGGAAAAGGTCTTTACCAACCCGACATCTGACAGAGGGCTGATATCCAGAATATATAAAGAACTCAAGAAATTAGACATCAAAATGCCCAACAGTCCAATTAAGAAATGGGTGATAGAACTAAACAGAGAATTCTCAACAGAGGAACCTCAAATGGCTGAAAGACATTTAAGGAATTGCTCAACATCCCTAATCATCAGGGAAATGCAAATCAAAATGACTCTGAGATACCATCTTATACCTGTCAGAATGGCTAAGATCAAAAAACACTGAAGACAGCTTATGCTGGAGAGGATGTGGAGCTAGGGGAACTCTCCTCCACTGCTGATGGGAATGCAAGCTTGTACAACCACTTTGGAAATCAATATGGCACTTTCTTAGAAAATTGGGAATCAATCTCCCCTAAGACTCAGCTATACCACTCTTGGGCATATACCCAAGGAATGTTCAATCATACCACAAGGGCACTTGCTCAGCTATGTCCATATCAGCATTGTTTGTAATAGCCAGAACCTGGAAACAACCTAGATGCCCTTCAACTGAAGAATGGATAAATAAACTGTGGTACATATACACAATGGAATACTCCTCAGCAGAGAAAAACAATGACATCATGAGGTTTGCAGGCAAATGGATGGATCTTGAAAAAATC
>CABHPH010140692.1:0-22741 GCA_902168325.1 Peromyscus nudipes | reverse complement strand
GGGGGGAACTAGAATCTGAGTATTAAATAAGAATAGGATGGGTGGGCAGGGCAGAAAAAGGAATCTGTGGAGGGCGAACTAATACTAAGGGTCCCTGAAAGGCGATATGGAAGCAAACTACAATAGAAGCTTCCTAAAATATATACATATATAATATATACATATATTAAAAGGAATCGTCATGTAAAGGGGGGAATGATGCCTCCACTAGACATCTCTTAAAACCAAGCAAAACCCTCAGTTCCAAGAAGGGTTTTTATCTTGTTGAGTCATTGCCTAAGGCTAAAATATCACTGGTTATTGCTAAGGATATTAGTTGCTCTCTACAGCCTGGTGCTAAGGGCTGCTTTCTGAAGATGGCATGTCCTTTTGTCAGCAGACATGGAGAAGCTGAGACGGTGTCCAACAATAAGTTCTACCTCTACTGACTAGCATTCAGGGTAAGGGAGGGTCCTCTGCACACTGCTCAGCAAAGGCAGTCTTCGCTATCACCCAGCTACAAACACTGTGACCCACAGCAGTGACCTGTCTCCAAGACGTACTGATGCAATAGAGGCATGAATGTTATGGGAGTCACCAACCACTTTTTAAATTGTATTTCAGGCCCACTCCTTGAGAAGGAACCCAAACCTGATACAGATAAAGTGGCCAAGAATGTGAGACTAGGAAATCTGTGGCCCACAGGAAAACTCAACATTGTTCTTCAGCTAAAGAAGTATAAGAATAACATAACTCCTAATTACATATTTTTACACTCACCAATCACTCAACCTCACTCAGCCCTCATTGGAGAAGCATCTTTATGCAGTAGATGGGAATCAACAAAAAGACTCACAGCTGGACAACATACAGAGACTAAGAGACTTTGGAGCTATCAGCCCTAAATGGGATGTCTTTCATACTCTCTTTTTAAAGGCTCAGACATCTATATAGAAGCGGAGACAGAAAGACTGTAAGAGCCAGAGGAGGTAGAAGACACTTTAGTCTGAGAAAATAGAAGTATGTATGCACAGCAGGGTTGATGCATATATGAACTTACAGAGATTGTGACAGCACTCACAGACATATACAAGTTCAAACCAACAAAATCCCAGCATAGAAAAGGGAAATGGACACAAAATACCATCTCTAATCCTAATACTTTTGCAATTGACACTTGCTAAGGAAGTGAAAACCAATTTCCTGTAACATAGTGTCACCATGAATATCAACTCCAGGTCAGGATTTATGCCCTGGAGTAGCTGGACCACACAAAATAAACTCTATTTGAGTGTGTGTGTACACTTATTGTTTACTTTCAGTATTTTTGTCTTATTATTTAACCTTTTTTGTTGTTTTATCATTATTATTTCTTGTTTCTTTTAGAGAGAGAGAGAGAGAGAGAGAGAGAGAGAATGAAGTTTGGTTGGAAGACAGGTGGCAGGATTTAAGAGTTCAGGGAGTTGAAAGTATGATCAAAATATATTTCACACAATTTATAATGCAAAGGAAAGAAGAAATAAGCCAAAGAGCCACACAAAGTCAAAAAGGAATTTTAAGTGCATGTTTACTAGGTGAAAAGAAAATCAAGTCTGAGATTACTACTGCCTGATTCCAACTATATGATGTTCTGTAACAGGTACAATTACACAGTAAACCAAAAGATCACTGATTTCAGGAGGTCGACGGTGAGGTGAGACATGTATAGATAGAAAGCAGATTTATTAAGTCACTCTAATTACTCTGCATACTTTCATGGCAGATAGATGGCACAGTACATTTGTCAAACATGTATAATATACAGCCGATATTGTTACGGTGAGATAAACTAGTTCATATCTAGATTTACATTGTGAAATTCTCTATCTAGTAATGATCTGTCAAGCATTTATTTTTATTTTCTTACAAAGTAACAGAGAGCATTTGGCAGCATCATATATATATATATATATATATATAGTTTAACTCTATCCTTATTTCCTTCTATCTTATTATTTGTTCAAAAAAACATTGTTTAGGAGCTTTAGTTCTCAAAGCTTCTATTTGTAATGAATCCCAGTCTTTCAGTCAAACCCTTGTTAATTGTCTAACACTTACCAGGAACTCTTTTTTCATACATATATATTTGTGTGTGTGTGTGTGTGTGTGTGTGTGTGTGTGTGTTAAAATAACGCAAAGAAACATAGATTATTTTTCTTTCTCTGAGGGTACTCATAGTCTTTCTCATTGTCTGTGCAAATAAAAAGTACCTAGAATACACCCCATAGTCTTATGAAGTAATATGAACAGCACACAGACACATCACACAACAAAAAATAATGTAGTGTACACTGTGGGTCACAGGAGAGATCATACTGAATATAGAAGTGAAAATCAATCTGTAGACAACTAGAATTAAGGAGGAAGATTATTAAAATGAGAAGGAACAAGGATATATTTTGAAGCGACCAGCTTTGTTACAGAAAAAAAAATTCCACATAAGAAAAGAACTACAGCAAAAGTTAGAAGAATAACAGGAGCTATATGAAGAAACATTTAGGTGTCTTGGCTTTATTTTATTTTATCTGTGCCTCTCTTTGAAGACCATGTGCATGTGTATGTATGATGAGCATGTGTGCACATGTATGTTCTTGTATATGTAAACATACATTCTTTTTGTGTTTTCTACATATCCCTCCAGGCTAGGTAGCTTGTAGGGTTCTCCTGTCTTCATTTCCCACCTCAACATGGAAACAATAGGTGAGCAGCCTGCTGCTTTGGGCTTTACATAGGTCCTGAGAATCTGAACTCTCCTCTTCATGTTCGTACGGCAAGTACTTTATTTACTCAGCCTCCTCTTTAGTCCCTGAACCTTATTTTTTAAGTAATAAGAAACTGGTTAAGGAATCTAGGCAAAGAATATTCAGAGGAGTATTAATCTGGTTTAAGTATAAAGATAGGAGCACCCTAGGATAAGAAATTAAGGGAAAATAATCCAAATGGGATCAAAGGTTAAAATCATAAAATCTGAAATTAATAAAGAGATAAACTGAAAAAGTTGGCTTATTAAACACCCTAAATACTCCTAGGGTATTGAGAAAAATAAAAGGAAAACAGCCTGCACATTAAGAAAATATAATATCTAATTAGAGATGTAAAATGCATAAATATGAAGAAAATAGAACATGTTGTAGCCATTATGCACTGAGTGCCCCAAACTCTACACAATGAAGCAACACAGATGGTGGAAATATTCCTTTTAGGCTGCAGTATTTAGGGTGAGATAGGAATGACTTGGCATTTTCATGATTTATTTTAAAATCTGGGCAATCTTATTTCTTGCGCAGAGTGACCTTTCTTGTGTTTCTCTAACAGAGATTAACTGCTCCCACTTCTCAATTAGGAAATTGTTGGGACTGTTATTATGATTTTGTCTCGACTTGTCAAGTCTTTCTCATTTCAATGCTCTGTTACTGAGGTCACCCTCAAAGCAATTCCTTGGAATTTTGACTTTCCAACTCGGCCACCTAGAGATTAATTATGTAATACAGTCTCTTTTACAGAGTCTCTATTACTGCAGGGTGGGCTTTGGGTGGAAATTTGCACCTGAAGTGATGTGTGTGAACCAATACATAGAGGCAACAGAGGCACTTATAAAATCATATGTCAGCTACTGATCTGGAAGAGGGAAATGACATGGAAACACATATTACATGTGTATGTGTAGCCAATATTTTTTAAATATTTTAAGCAAAGACAGTTATTCATATAATTAGAAAGTGTTAAAATTATAAAATAAATTATCTTGTGCATTTTTAACCACTTGAAATAGCCAGGGAAACAGTGTCTTGTGTGATCGTCCCAAAGTGTTCCTATAAACATTTTATTAGGAAATTGATATTGCTACAGGATAGCTAACAACCTCTCACTTTGAGCTCTGAACGTGTTAAGTTATGGTCCAAACTGCCACCCAATTCGAACTTTTCTGTTTTGTAGACACAAATAACAGGTAAACGCAAATGAATTCTTTGCAAACACCTTTTTTTTTATTATAACAGAAAATGAGCAGTGTTTATTGCTATTCTTGAGGTATCACCAAACTGGCATCAAATGGTTTGGTATCATTTTTCCTTTATGCCCCAACAACATGAGAAAGCCTATTTCATCAAATTATTACAAATTGTCTGTCATTTCAAACTTTCTTCCTAGCCTGATCTTGTGTAATTAACACCTTTGCTATGAAATTAAATATTTTTCTGTTATCAGCCATTCATATTCTTCTTGTGAAAAAAATCCATATATGCCTGTGAAAATTTCCTATTAACTAGGTTTTTCCTATTGGCTGCAAGTCTCCTTTGTGTATTAAAATAATGAAGACTCCTGACACTTACCCCCTTGACTTTGTTCATTATTTTTCTTCTGTAATTTTTTCTAAACATGGTCAAATTCATCAATCTTACAAATGGCTGCTGAGTTTGATGCTCATAAACTTAAAACCATATGTCAAGTTTCCAGAAAAACTTTTAAATACAATTAAATCATTTTATTTTTAATTGTTTGTTTTTATTTTATGTGAGTAGGGTTTTGGCTGCATGTGTATCTGTGTGAAGGTGTTGTAACTCCTGAAGCTGGAGTTACAGACAGTGTGAGCTACCACATGGGTGTTGGAAATTAAACCCGGGTCCTCTGGAAGAACTTAACCATTAAGCTATCTCTCCTGCCAAAATCATTTTATTTTAAATTCTTTACTCTTAATTAACTATTTTGCTGTAGGGTATAAATAAATTTTTACCTTAACATTTTACTAAAACTTGAGCAATCTTTCCCCATAATTACTGAGCACTCCATATTTATCATTTATGTAATCTGAAATTTGTTACTTATTTGAAATGATTTCCAGATGGTCTTGAATAGCTTTAATCTATGTACTTCTTTGAGTAGCAATTTCAAACTGTCCAAATTATAATGAGGTTGTACTATGTTTTAATGACAATGATCATTTTCTGTGTCACCTTTTATTTTACATATTCTTTGGAAAACTCCAAATGCTTGTTTTTTCCATATTAACATTAGCAGCTTTTCTCAGCTTGATAAAAACTTTTACTATTTTAAACATGTTTCAATTGTTCATAAATTAGTTCAGAGGCCATTGTTGTCTTGATACTTTTAAGCACACACACACACACATACACACACATATGTGTGTGTGTGTGTATATATATATATGTAATTCTTTTCACACTGAAAATCTCAGTCATATGTCCACATTTAAATTTTAAATTTCTCTTCTGTAAGTTTCTCTAACGTTTAGATCTACATAGAGTGAATATTAATACATTATTTTGATATTATGAATGGAAATTTTCTCTCTACTATACTTACTAAATGTGAACTACTAAAATAATTTTCTATCATTTAAAACATCATTTTACTGAAATTTCTTACATTATTACAGATGGGTATATTTGAAACTATTTTTCTTAGACTTTCCACTTACATCAGGCAAATCATTAAATAGTCTCTCTCACAAGATAATTTCTAACAGCATTCATCTTTTTTATCCATGTAATTGGGAAGCTGAAATTCTCTGGCAATTTTACAATAATAGTAGCAAATAGTAGTAGTCATCGTTTCCATTTTCAACTCTACTTTGAAATATCTATTATAACTATTATGAATTTGTAGTGTGTGTCAGAGAAAACATTATGACTTCCTTCCTATTATATTGTATTTTTGTTAACATTTTTTGAAATTAACATATAATATTATCATTTCCCCCTTTAATGTTCCTTACTTCAGGCCCTCCCATGTATTTAATGCCCACTTTCTCTCCCTCAATTGCATGGCCTCTAGTCTCTTTTTCTTTTATTGTTTTGTGTGTATATTAATATGAATATTTTAAAAATCTGGAGTTTTGCCTTAATATATGGCTGAGAACTAAACCTGTGTTTCTAATGTGTATAATCAGATTATAGTGCATGTTTTTTGTTTCCTTTTGTTTTTGTTTTTTGTTTGTTTGTTTGTTTGTTTTTGAGACATGGTTTTTCTGTACCACTGGCTGTCCTGGAACTTACTCTGTAGACCAGGCTGGCATTGAACTCAGAGATATGCCTGCCTCTGTCTCCCGAGTGTTCATACTAGATGTTAATATTGCCAGAGCCCAATATGTAGGTTTATAATTTCATAGGTAGATATTCAGAAGTAAATTTAGATTACTTCATTTCATGTAGTTTTTATAGATTTTATCATTCTCTCTGTAAGAGTTTTATAAGATTATTTTTTAACTTTTATGATCTTTCTATTGATAGGGACAGTTTGAATTGCACAGAGTTCTTTACACTCCAACATTTTTGGATAATTTGCTTGAAAATCCATTGGACTACTGTTTGGTGACTTTTCCTCTTTGAAAAGATTCTCCATTTCTTACATGGTCATGTATGTTTTCTGAGTCCAATTTTTTTTGTATTTATGTCCTCTTAGTAATTCTCATTTTATTCCATATCCATACCTGAACAAAGTATTTTTGTGAATAAAGTATAATTATATAAACTATTTAATTCCCTCTATATCTGTGAGTATTCTATTTTATTTCCAATTCATATGCTTTTTAAACTCTCAGACATACTACTAGTTTTTTTTTTCCTTTCCCCATTCCTTTCCTCAAGAAAATAGCTTTCTACTTACTGACTACATTCTATTATATTTTTTTTATCTTCCTAAATTTATTCCTATAGGTAAATATCACTGCTGCACTGACGACTTTTAAATTTGAAGTTTTAATTGATTCATTAAATTGCCTTTAACAGGTAATACGCATCTTGAACATGCACTTTTCAATTGTTTTTCATCGACAACACACTTAAGGAAAAGGTATTTTATAGCACATGAGATTGAGCACAAGGCTGCTCATTGCTAGAACCCCTGTTTTGTGTTGAATCTCCTAGGTGACTGAAAGGAAAAAGTATCTGTAATCCCTTTTCTGCCTAGCAGTAGGAAACTTCTGCAAATGAAAGCAAATGGTTCTTGAAGACTTGGTCGCATATATCTATATATCCCACGAACAACCAAAAGCAGCTATCGCACTGGGCTCAGGATGCAAAGTGGGTGAGGAAAAGAATTCTCAAACAAACCGATGTATGAAATAAAAACATGCTTGTTCTCAACAAGTGTTAAAAAGGCAGCTGAGATTTCTATTCCCAGGGATCCCCCTAGTACATCTGAGACCCTTATCTGTACCTTAGTTTCTTTAATATGCATTGCAAATAAAGAAGTCATTTATAAACCAAAAGGTGAGTAAAAACCATTATTATGAATACAATTTGCATTGAAAAGTGTATACATTTCATTGCTACCTGGCATAAGCTCAATGAATGAATACTACATGGAATACTTTTCTCATTTTGATAGAACCAGAAAGTAAGCCTAGTGTCTACGGTAGTTAATATGGAGCTACAGATACAGGCACTTGGGGCCTTGAAAATATTTGAAATGACTAAACAAGAGAGAATAATGGCAAAAAATAAAATAAAAACATATAAAAATAGCATTAGACTTCAATTTCCTCCATTTTGATGGCTGCTAAGGAGGAAATTAGCTAAAGTTATGCATGACTAGAAGAAATAAAATATAACCAAAAAAAATCACAAAGGCAAAAAAGAATCATAGCTTTTAACATCTAGCAAAGAAAACAGTTTGGTATTCTTGGCAATGTGGGCAATTCTCTGTGTCCTGCAGAAACAGGAGCAAGAAGGTGCTGTCTCCTCTGTTTTCCAGCTTGCATAGTCTCTCGGTCCATGATTTTTCTAATTTCATTTAATTCCTGCTAAGAACTCACAAAATGCAGCCTAAAATCAGCTGAAAAGTCAACATAATACGGATGCTCATGGATCTAACTGGTGAAGAGATTTTAGTTTTGAGAAGAAATGTTTGCCAAATGAAAGGTGAGTGACTGAGTATTTTGAGCATGGCTGAGCAAAAAGAAAAATGTGTTCAACCAAATTGACCATGAAATACTAACGTATTAGTGACATAGTTATTTGTTTATAATGATGTACAGATATAAGAGTAAATCTGATTGATTTGGAAGGATAGCCACATTGCAAGCAATTTGATAGCACAATCAAATAAATGCTGCAGCAGTTAGAACCTATTGAGAAATGAAATACACCAGGGATACATAAGCAAACCCCACTACTTACCACCACAGTGTCAATCTAAGTTCTCAGCTGTTACAGACTAAATCAACGAATATACATGAGGCACTTAGGCACACAGCAAGTCTTGTATGCAGGTTAATTGTTATTGTTATTGTGATAATTCTTAAAATCTTTGGACATTTGGAGATTTGTGTGATTATTCTTGTAGCATCTAGATCTTTTTTACTGGAAGAGAGATTGCCCTGATGCCTAACATTTTTTTGTACAAATGTGATATCTCTGTGAGCTGTTAATCATTCATTAAAGCTGTGTATTAGCTACTAATACGTGCTAGCTTAGAAACATGCACCAGCCCTTGCTTACATGAAAAGCACTGTTTGTACAATCAATACACAGGGGCAGCGAAGTGTTCAGCACTAGGTGATTCATATGTCCTATCCTTCAAATGGCATGTTACACTGCTGTCATTCAAATATTTTTTCAAAGTAATGTAAGCTAGTTTGAAATCTAAACATTTCCATGGTATAACAATACTCAGTCACAAATGAACAGTGGTGTCTCTGCACAAAAGGAGTCACAATTACCACATGGATTAAAATATTAAAGACTGAAAGAATTTAAATACGTGTGAGAAATAGCACTGGTTAAATTAAGCTGGAAATCATCCCAACATTAGTAGCTTCTTCTGCAACTAGCCAGAGACTAAATGACTAAGGATCTGAATACTTATGGAGTAGGTTGAAAATGAACTTGGTCCTTGTGGTCTGAAACAGTTCCAAGCTATACATGAACAAGTTAGACGCTTTATTTAAGGAGACAGCATGTGGACAAACTTGGTCTACAGACCATAATTTACTAACCTCTGTACCACAGTTATAAAACAGTGCTAGTCATTTAAAATGTAATCTCTATGGCCTCACCCCTCACCATGGGTGTGGGATAACTGGCCCTGAAGACATGAGCATAGAAGAGCTAGCTCCAGCTAGCTGGGTGGCAGCCCCAGTGCCCTGGACTGACCAGTGAAGCTGTCACTCAGGCCCATATCCAGAGCCTTGGGCTGGCCCACATTAATATCTACCCCATCTATGACCTACTAGAGTTCATGAAGGGACTGGTCCTATGGAATGATACCTGAAGAATCTCCATGACTTGGGGTGACCATGGGATATCCAAGAGGAGTTTCAGTGAGGGCCCAGTGATGATGGTGTACCAGAAACAAGAGACCTTGAACAAGACCAATGACTCATTGCAATGAACATTTGCAAGTAAGGTTGATTGGGAAAACGTGTATACTGTGACACACAATGTCTCCAAATGCCATTAAGACAAATGAAGAGATTGGAGAGCAGGAAAGATGGAGGAGCTAAGAGATTTTTTGGTTGGTTTTTTGTTTGTTTGTTTGGTTGGTTGGTTAGTTGGTTGGTTGGTTGGTTGGTTGGTTGGTTGGTTGGTTGGTTGGTTGGTTTGCTTTGGTCTTTTTTTTTAAGTTTTCTTTGGAAGGATGCTGCAAGGGTGAGGAGCAGATATTGGGGGACTGGGAGATGAACAGAATTGTGGTGCATGATTTGAAATTCCCAAAGAATCATTAAAGAAAGTACATACAAATTTAATCTCTAATAGAAAAAGAGGAATGTAATCTCATCAGAGACACAGTATATACATTTTTCTCAACAGCATTTTCCTTATATATATAAGAATCAGATTAGAATACAAAGGTTATTATAACTTTTTCCCAAATCTTATTGTAAGCATTCATCTACTGATACATCTGGATAATGAAATTTTGAATTAGTATTATGTATCCAAAATTAAATTTTCTCCATGTGTAAAACAGCTCATCAAGACCCAGGTAAATGTTTAGCATATCAGATTAAAAAAAAAAAGGCTTTGGGTCAACTTAAAAATGCAGAACAGATGTTAAGAAAACTCTTTTGGCTGAGTGACAAAGCCTACTCCATTAAAACTCATTATGTTATTGCCTCTTAATAACCCTGATCTAAGAGCAGGCTGACAGGAAGAGAGAAGGATACATTACTGGAAGTGATGCAGGAATAACAGCAATGGTATAGAGAAGAGCGAAGTATAGTACTAAGTTTTATAGTCAATGGAACCTGCCTGCTTGCTCTGTATTGAAACATTTTTGCTTAGTACTGTATCGTTTTTCTCATTGTCAAAATGTCAGCAACTTATTAAAAGGGGAATTAAAATCTCCAAGTGGCTTAGTCATGTATATGCATGGGTATCAAATAACATTAAAATTTATTGTTCAAGAAATTAAGAGCCATTGCAGTGCGGTATGTGTAACATAAATCTTAAAAGGTCTCATTCATAAAAGCAAACCCGGAGCCAGGTATTGGGGTGAACGCTGAAAGATCAGAGAGACAGAACCAGCCACAGCTAACGTCGCCTCACCAGTTCCTCAGCTGATCTCGTTTTCTCAAACCGGAAGCCTCTGTGTCCTCATTCGAATGGATCTCAGCTGAACTGCTGCTCAAAAGCCTAAAAGCTTAACATCTTAGTTCCTGGTCCTCACGCATTATATACCTTTCTGCTTCCTACCATCACTTCCTGGGATTAAAGGTGTGTGTCTCCATGCCTGGCTGTTTCCAGTGTGGCTTTGAACTCACAGAGATCCGAATGGATCTCTGCCTCCAGAATGCTAGGATTAAAGGTGTGTGTGGCCTCTAGCGGCTGTTCTGTTCTCTGACCCCAGATAAGTTTATTAGTGTTCACAATATATTGGGGAACACAATATCACCACAGGTATGAAATCCTAGTACAGTAGAGACTTCCTAAAATACATATATATATGAAGGTGATCTAAATGAAATTGCCAAATAATGGGGAAGAAAGAGCCCCCAACTGAACATCTCTTGTCACCAAATGAAGCTTCCAACACCAGAATTGGTTTACATCTAATTGAGTTGTTAGCCAATGGGGTCCCATGGGAATCCTCAAGCAACCCAGACTGTTGCCAAGACTATAGGTTGCTCGCCACAAACTGCCAACAAGGCTCCATTGCTGAAGACAGCATCTATATAAGTCATTGAACATAAAAAGGGAGAGCCAGTGCCCACATAGAGCCTTTCCCCCTACCTGTAAGTCTTTGTTATAGGAAGGTACTCTCCATGCTACCAAAGGAGAAATGTAAACACCAACCCAGCCACAAAATCCTGTCTCAACAATGGGGTCCTATATGCTAAGACAACGATGGCCAAAAGCTTGTGAAAGTAAGCACCTGATATCTGATTTGACTTAAGGCCCACTCCAAGAGATGGAACCCATACAGGACACTGCTTGGGTGACAGAAAACCTAACATTAGATAGCCTGGAGACCTGGGGTAAAACCAAATACTACTGGTCTAAAGAAAAAGAAAAAAAAATGAGCAATAAAATGACTGCTAATGACATTTTGCTGAACTCATAGATCAGTACATATCTCAGCAACCATCAGAGAAGCTTCCCCCTGAAACAAATGGGAACAAATATAGAGACCCAAAGCCAGGCATTATATAGAGAGTGATTGACCTTCA
Organism: Peromyscus nudipes; assembly: GCA_902168325.1. NCBI lineage: Eukaryota > Metazoa > Chordata > Mammalia > Rodentia > Cricetidae > Peromyscus > Peromyscus nudipes. Next base: position 11,094 of record CABHPH010140692.1, on the reverse strand, counting down.
AATACTCAGCCCTAAATGGGATGTCCCCATCTAATGCCTCTTCTTAGGGCAGAGATAATGTGAGAGCCAGAAGGGATGCAGGGCACCAAGAAAACAAGGTCCTCTAAATCAACCTGATTAAGGCACATATGAAGCAGCTTGCATGGGGCCTGCACTGGTCTGCATCGGGTCCTCTGTGTTTACATTATGGTCTCCTGAGCACACATTATGGGATTCCTAAGTGTGTAAAAGAGTGGGTCTCTGGTTCATATGCCTTCTCTTGAGCTCCTTTTCTTCTGTTTGTTCAATTATAATGTGTTAGTTTTTGTCTCATTTTACTATATAAAATTTTATTATTAGCCCTTAGAAGCCTGTTTGTTTTTGGATGAGAGACAGAAAGGGAGTGGATCTGGATGGGAGGAAAGTGGGGAGGAACTGGGAGGATTAGAAGTAGGGGAAATCATAATCAGGATATATTATGTGAGAAAAATATATTGTCAATAAAAGGAAAAAATTAAAAAGAAAAGAAAGAATTCAAATATGATCACAAACACATACTATTCATAAGAGTATAACTTGAAGAGTGTAAATTGGATTGTTTTCTTCTAGATGAGTGGTTGTAAGATAGATGTACTCATAAACTGTCATGTCATTATTCAATCTGCCTCATACAAAAGCGGCCATAGTAATGCTAATGTCCCATTTCCTTGAAATTTGCTTTATAACGATCTATTTCAGTTATTTTACTTATAATATGATATGTATTATCTGTTCTTAATTTATTTGGCATTGATTGGTTTTGTTTTGCAATGCTGGGAAACAAACTCTAGGTTTTGTGCATACTAAGCTATCATCCTACCACCCAGGCTTATCTCTCATCCAATTCTTTTAATTTACAGACCAAGCATCCATGACTGGGAAAGAGAAGATAAACAGAAGGTACAACTATAGTCTCTGGACTGAGTTGTATAAATTTTATGACACTATAGGGTTTATAACTTTTCTAGATATTTATTTCAGTTATAAGATATAGCAAAGAATCCTTAACCTATTTTTTTCACATGTTCATTGTGAGAATCTCACAAGAAAACGGACTTGCAAATATCTGACATACAACAGAATGATGGCCAAGAATGGGTTATTATTATTTACCTATCCCACCATTGGTGTAAAAAAATTACAAAACTTGATGATTTAAGAGCTCAAGAAATAACCCTTGCCTCTTTTATAAACAATGACATGTAAACTGGAGAACTAAGACCAAAGATCCCCAGATAAGATTCAGTCTCCAGAAATACCCTAGGTAGTAACAATTATATTCAACATGATAAATGAGCACTTTTTTACTAGAGTTACTTTGTATATATCTTTATGTATATAACTTAAACTATGAGTAAATCTATGCTAAATTATCATGGAAGACAGGAATTTCCCAAATCTATGATTTGTCCGCTTGCTTCAGTGGATTCTCATGCTGTACTTTGATATTTAGCAAAGAATTAAAGATTCCAAGACTCATTAAAATATGAGTTTTCTATACTACACAACAGGTTTTATATACCAAATGAAAGAACTAAGTCATAACATATTTTAACATCTGAAATTCAGTCAATATAATCAGAATTTTTTGAGGTGTCTTATATGTTTGAATACAAGAAGACAATGGAGCAAGGCCTTTAAGAACACACACACACACATGCACCCATGTTATATATAAAATACTAATATTCTACGTGTATATATACAGTATCTATGTGTGTGTGCGTGCGTGCGTGCGTGAGAGAGAGAGAGAGAGAGAGAGAATATGGCAATTGTAATCCACTTCAGTAAGATGACTCATGGAGCCTTTTTCCAGTCATAAAATTAACTGGTCAATTGCAAATAACACTGGAAATCTAGTGTCAGAAGTACATTACACTGTGGGGAATGTCTCTCAAGTTCAACCTGAGATACATCAGTACACATTTGAAAAAAAGGCATCCTAAGAATGAGCCTTCCTATTATGACAGGTTATTATCCTCCTATGACAGCCTTGAAGATCAGCTTCAAATACCTGCCATGGCACTGGGTTTTAAAGCAAGTGTGGATATATACCAGCTGAAATCATGCATGCTATAGAGAAAAACGTCTGAGATTTTATTCTTGACATGGCCTTTCTAAATTATAAACTAGACTTATTCACTCCAGTTCCCTGCTATATTTATGACACTCTACTGAGCAATTGCTTATGCAATAAATTATAATTTGATTTTTTTCAGAGGTGCATTTTATGCTTAAGTTTTAGTTTTATCCTCCTTTAAGGGTGCAATGAACCATTTATTATATTCTAAATTTTCTAAATAAAGCATAGCTGATAGTAATAGCAATAAATACTAAGTATAGTTTTACTAGAGCAAACCGCTTAAAATAGCAAACAATTCCTCTGAACACCGTCTTCATATTATGTTATAAAATACTCATGCATATTAAAATAAGGTCAGAATATTTTTAGGTTAGAAGACAGCTATGATGCCCACTTGTTTCCACGCACCTCCGTCTTTATGGATATGGTTCTTTTTACCTTTTGGTCAGTGGTCATATATTCTGCCCTTAGAAGAAAGTACTTCTTTTTACACTTCCTTCAGGTTTCATTATACCTCATTACTGTCCCGAATTTTCTCCATCTCCCCATCATATCTCCATTCCTCCTTTATTTTTCTAACATAGTTTTCTGATTCTGATGAAGAGGAGTAAACAGAAAATTCATTTTGTAGATTATTTTTAAATCCCTGTGGTTTTTGTATGAGATTATCTAATTGGAAGAGACTGTGTGTGAGCACATTTGAAGTTGCATGAAAATTTCATACAATGATAGTGTACTTCCATGACTATTACATGACTTTTATGAAATCCTAAACCTATGGTATTTTACCCCAATGCTATCACATATGTCTCTGTTTGAAGCTGTATTTGCCTCCAACTAGATTAATTGATTAATCTAAGTGGTTTAATACTATTGTTATCAAAGATTTCTTTTTAAGTGGCACTGAGTTTCAGATGTATAGAAAAGCTTATCTTTGCTCTTCAATTTACCAGACATCTCCATCTGTACAGTGATAATGTTAGCAATGCGGTATTAAAGTTGGAAAATCCCATCCTGTGATGTAATAGATAAGGACTTCTACAAAGCCTAAGTTCTGCCCTCTGAGATAATGAATTGGCTTGCTAGACACATCACCCTGCTTTGAGCTTATCTCACAAAACTGTTATCTCTTTCATTTCTGTACTACATAGAACAATTTCAAAGAAGAGGTTTGCGGTTGCTTTCCCAAATTCTTTTAAACTTTATAGTATTAAATCACTGTCCTGTTTGTATTTGAATACTTGGGAAGACAATTTCTTCTTAACGATACTGTGGTGGTAACTCTCAGCCCTGGGAACTAATCCAAATAATAGCCTCAGAAGATGGTCTTCTTTGGTATCTAATCAAAAGCATCACTACCCTGACAGCAACCCTGCTGGGAATCCTGTCAGATTTCATTTATCTGAACACATTGGATAAGTGAGCCAGCGGATAAGTGCTCTGAAATAACCACTTTCTCCACATTTTCACTGGGTTGCCACAATGATTGTGTAATGGGAATATAAGCCAGTTAATAAGTATCCTCGCTGAATGTATAATACAATTTCATCTGAGCCTCATTTGGTTACTGTAAGCCATCTTCTCAATTGAAAGCTATTTGATAGCTACACAAACCAGTGTTGCACAGGAAACGTATCCCATTTCTCCACATCTCCCAAGTATCCTTTCTCCCTCCCAGATCTCCCTAATCTCTTTTAATAAACGACAACAAATGATATTACTTATAGGACCAGAAAGCACATTGGCTCTAGGCACATAATTAACACATTCTGCAGACCTTCATTGTAACTTCAATGGTTATAAAATGTGGCATGTAGTAAATTATCCTCCCTAATATCAAAAAGAATCATCCAACATCCGAGCCAATCATGCTGGGAAAAAATCCCTAACCATAAGATGATTTACTAACCTCTTTGTTGAGGTATGAAAATCAATGAACAACCTATGCATATACAATAAGGTAGAAATTTATGGTGTAAGAAATGCATGCATGAAGCATTAGACTGTACCCTAAAGGAATTGATAAAATCAGTCTCTAGCAAGGTTATTGGCCTTATACTACAGGTAGATCAGCAAGATGAATGAATGAAAATCATCTTAACCCAGAAGGCACTATAAAATTCAGTGGTGATATTTTTGAAAAGGGCACTACTATGAGATCAGGAGAAAGTCTATTTTGGAAAAATAAAACCAAATTTGTTTGTTTGATAAAGGCTTGGTCTTTGAGCAGATGCAAATGTCATTGTAGATATGTATGCACGTTTGGGAATGTTTCAATCCAGACTTTTATAAGGTGAAAGTTACTTTGCAACATATTGATACATTATAACTATAATTTGAAATTCAAAGAAACTTCATATGAAAATAAACAATGAACAGCTAATTATTAGATTTTGCATTGTTTCCTCATTGTTCACATTTAGAGATTGGGTAAAATAGCTTCACATGTTCCCCCAGCCTTAATATCATATGGAAATACTTAACTAAAAACCTTGTAGTACACACAGATAGCATTCAATGATGTAGAGAAAAAACTCGGTTTCTTCTGAGAGGAGAACTCAGTAAAATCCTATAGGTAATTCTTGGAAATCATGAGGGGAATTTAATAAAGTTAAACAGAGAACAAAGACATTTGAGACAGAAACACTGGAGTTGATAGCTAAGACTGTCTTTGAAGTTCCTTTTATTATAGAAAATCACCTCTAGTCATACCTATTACATAGAGTATACATTAGGAGATCTTATATCTTCAATCATTAAAAAAATACTTTCTGTAAAAAGATCTCTTTCTAAAAAGAAAACCTCTAGATTTAAATAGGGGAATATAAATACTCAAGGTTGAAGAAGCTGGGGGAAGTGACAGTACTTGAAAGGATGGACTGTGCCTGCCTCTGTCTTCAATGCTTTATTGACATTAGCTCATTGAAAAATTAAGGTAAATTGTAAACGTTTGCCTTAAATACACACACACACACACACACACACACACATACACACGGGGGGGGGGGGAGGGAGATCTTGACTACTTATATTAATAAAAATAAAACTCATTTATAAATATCAATCAGTAAGAGCACCTGGTAATTTAATTTTATTTCTACAGGTATCACAAGATTCTCAAGATTCTTCATCTCTGACCCACTGAAAACCAGACAGAGAAAGCACAGGGCAGCCAGTGCTCTATTAGGCTGGTAAAGAATTCTTATTGATATCTCAGAAAGCTGAGCTGCCGAGGTGAGTAGTATTGTAGTCTGTAGCTTACAGTGTACAAATGTAATTAAATTGAACCAAACACATTTCCCACCCCCTCACACAAAAATAATCTTCCTACAAATATTTGTCACCCAGTAGCTATCTGGAATGACACTACAACCTTACAATTAAAGTTTTTGAGGTTCAAAGCCCTTCAGTCATTTATTGAAAATCATAGGTATGGCACTGATGGCAAACTTCATGATAATCTCACTTTGCAATAATTTCTAACTTTAGGTATAACTGGAAGTTTCTTCCAAGTCAATTTCTCAAAATAAAACCAGCAGATGCCACCACTAATTTGGCTCATTCTCCTTGGGAAATACAAGGATATATGTTTTAAAGACCTTTACCATTCATTCTAATTATTTATCATAGTTAGGACTTCTTTATACAATTAGATTAATACCTTGATAACATTTGATAAACTTTTACTGTATCTTTTACCTTTGGTAACATTTTACTGCATTTTTTATGCAATATTTTTCTGGAAAAATACATTTCACCTGAAATTCCATATGTAAGTTCTACACCCACTGATTTGGCCAACTAAAAACTGAAAATTTTCTCAAAATAACTGCATCTGCACTAAGCATTTATATTGATTTCTATCTGTGTGCATATATGTATGCATATTACTTGTATATTGCTTGTATATTTTGGTTTCAACTTTGTATTCTCTGTGGGGTTTTTTTGTGCATGTGTGTGTGTGTCTTTCTGTGTGAGTGTATGTGTGTGTGTGTGAGAGAGAGAGACAGAGAGAGAGAGAGAGAGAGAGAGTTTTCTAATTTTTTGTTTGATTTTTTAAGAGAGAGTTATATGGAGAAGAGTGATCAGAATACATTATATGACAAAATATAATATGCAAAAATGCATGTGGGACACACGTGTTTTTTCATGTATATGTGTTACTATGTGTGAGAGTATGTGTATATATGTGTGATTGTGTTTGCATGTTTGTGAATGTGTGCATCTATGCATGTGAGTGTGTATGTGTGTGTTTTCATGTGTGTGTATATGTGTGAGTGTGTATATGATTGTGTGTGTACGTGTGTATGTCTGTGTGTGGATGTAAGTATGTATGTGGAGACCAGGAGTTAGTGATTTTTTTCCTTTGAGCTGATTTGCATTTATTGTTTTTGTCTTAATGAAAAATATTTTTATATAATATATTCTGATCATTCTTCTCCATTCATCTCTCTCTCTTCCACACACAAAAAAAATCAGAAAATTACACGCACACACTCACTCACAAACACAGAAAGATAGATACACACATACACACAAAAAAAGAGAGAATCCATAGTTGAAACCAAAATAAACAAGCAATAGACCAAAAAGACAATAAACCATCCCAACAAAGCAATATGAAACAAAAGTCTACAAAAATACCATTGAGTTCATTTTGTGTTAGTAGCCACAGCAGTGGCAGCCACAAAACTACAACTGGGCATGGAACCTGTCCTGAAGTGTAATTAACAGAACCAGTGAGACTTCACTGGAGCAGGCTCTTTTCATTTGCAAGTGGACACCGATTACAGATAACTTGTTAGTTATGGATATCCACTTCCATCTCTCAATGTTGGGGCTTAGTCTAGCTTGAACCTGTGCAGCCTTGTGCAGGTTGGGGGTCTTTCTTACTCATCCTCCACCTAATACATCGAGAGAGAGTCTATCATTTGAAGTCAAAGTTTGCCAACTCTCTATCTAGTTAATTAGCTTGTTCCAGGAATTTCCTGTTTCTGTCTCCAGGGTTATGGAATTACAGGCAGGCTGCTATAGTAGGTATGTGGTTATGTTAGTTTTGGTTATGTCAACTCTGGTCCTCATACTTAGGTAGTGAGTATTTTACCTACTGATCAGTTTTTCCAGCCCCTGGACTGTTTTACCTTGTCGTTATCAGTCAGACACTCTACAGCATAACAAATACTTACACTGCACATGCATTTCATGTGTTACAAGTAGTCTAGAGACGATTCAAAGTGTACAGGAGTATGTGTGTAGGTTATACACAAATACTACACTATTTTATGAGAGATTTGAGGATTTAAAATTTTTTGCATTCACAGAAAATCCCGGAGCCAATGCATCAACCATACTAAGGAATGACTATATTCAGCAATATTTTGTTCTACAACAATAAAATAGTCATAGAATTACAAACTACATGGGTTACAAAACTTATTTAGTAATATAAAAAGGTTAAAATGATTTAAGAATTTTCAGCTAGTTAATGCAGAAAATATCGAAATACTAATGATCTTATTGTTTTCTCATCTCATTCATTAATAAATATTTGATTGGTACCTTATAAGGCACAGAATTCCATAAGGAAAACAGATAAATACTCTTACTTTCAGGTTCTGCAATTAGAAATAGAAATGTCCAGTCCCATGGAGACTCCACAGCTGTTGGTGTAAAGTTCATGAGTTCCCACTAGGCACTCTGCATAAGTGAGACAGTTGCGGTAGTTTGATCTGCTTAAGGGGCCCCCTGTCAGTAGGATCAGGATTCATCCCTGGTGCAAGAGCTGGTTTTTTGGAGCCCACTACCTATGGTGGGACACCATGCACAGCCTTGATGCAGGGGGAGGGAATTGGACCTGCCTTTACTGAATGTACCAGGCTCTGTGGACTCCCCATGGGAGATCTTGCCTTGTTGGAGGAAAGGATAAGGGGTGGGTTGGGATGGAAGGTGGGAGAGGTGGGAGGGGGATCTGTGATTGGTATGTAAAATGAATAAAGAAAATTCCTTAATAAAAAAGAAAAAAAACAACAACAAAAGAAGAAATAGAAAATGTCCTAGAAGTAGAAAATGCATAGGAATTTGATTGGGCAGGATAGAAGAATGGTTAGGCATAGTATTGTAGTGAATAGAATGACATAACATCATACCAAATCCATAAGGGCAGAGGCAACAACGTATTCTGATGCAAAATATGTGTCATATGAGGGCAGAAGAATACATCAAAGTTTACTGTCAAGGTTGCTAGAGAAGCCAGTCATAGAAACAGGAAAGGAGTTGATTGGAGGAGAGAGAAAAAGAAGAGCCTCATTTGGTATATGGGTCGATCACTAATGGCTTTGAAGCCTTATGGCAATAAATGTGATGTAGTCATTACCTGATTTTAATTAGAAAGAAAATTCTGCCATACTTGCATCTAAAATGATAATTCTAGTTATGATGTGATAGATAAATGGGATTGAGGATTCCTATACCTTCAAAAGCAGAAAAGTAGTGAAAACACTATACAGTTACCATACAGAAGACAGGGATAGATTGTCATCTCAAATTGACAAAGAATATTTCAAAAAGAGGATTTCTTTTATACATGCATGCTGTGGGACAAAGTTTTTGTACACTGTAAAGATGTGTCTCTGCCTAAGGTGCCATCTGATTGGTTTAATTAAAAAAGCCGAATGGCCAGTAGCTATCTATGCAGGAGAGGCTAGGCGAGACTTCCAGGCAGAAAGGAAGAGGAAGGAGGAATCTAGGCATGCGAATTTCACCAGCAGACTCAGAGAAAGTCAGATGTGCCATACTGAGGAAAGGTAAAGAGCCATGTGGGTTTAAAAATATGGGTTAATTAAGTTAAAAGAGCTAGTTGGAAACAAGCCTAAGCTAAAGGCCAAGCTTTCATAACTAATATATCTCCATGATGTTATTTGTGAGCTAGCAGCCCAAAGAAAAGTTTGACTGCACATACATACATCATAAGGAAAAAAGTAAACCTTGGCTAGGAAGACCTTAATATGGAAATTTAGATGACAAACCTTAATTACTGATATACAGAAATTGTTTATTACAACCCAGTTATTCAGTTCAACTCAGTTATGGTTCAGAGGATCAACAGTTCTGAAGGAGTAGATGGTGCATGAAATGCCAAGGCAACTCTCCTAACTATGAGTAGTCATGGCTTAATTAGAAATAGAAAATAATTTGAAAATAAGCCTTCCTGAAACCCAAACTGTGGGAAGAGTCTATTCATTTGAAGGTTTCCTCTTCAATGGCAAAGCAAAGTGCCAAAACATTGGCCAAGATCCTCACGCCTCAGCCAATTCTGACTAGTTTGGCGGTTGCACTTGTGCCAACCCAATTTTTTTTTAATTATTAGGAGCTGAATACTGGCAAGAAATGCCAAGAAGGAAAAAATAAGATCAAACAATATAAATGCACTCTAGTTCTGATGCATTCATTACCAAGAGAATGCAATTGTGATCTTTAAAAATGAGGAGCCATTTACATGAAAGAAACCCACGAATGTTGCTCCCAAAAGAAATATGTACAGGCTTTTATTTAGTGCTCTATGATTTTGGCAATGGCCTTGGAAAAAACTAAATCAGGTGTAAAACAGAGAAAATATTAACTAATGGTAGTGTATTATTGACTTAACAAAATGTGCTCTACTCTTTTCTGAAAATTGGTTATAATGCTATAAAGTAAAATGAATCTGCAAGAATTTATATTTATGCTGTGAATGTTGACCATTTCTTCTAACATCTTTGTTTGGCAGATACATGTTTCATTAATACATTACTTAATACTTTCATCAATGAAATGAAGGTAACTCAAATACTCAGTAAAGTATTTACAATGTTTTACTTTCAGAAAGAAAAAATACCTATTTTGATGTAGCTGCTATTTTTTGGTGATAGTCTCAATGAGTGGCACTTCCTTAACTTTCTACACTCATTTCTGCTTCTGTGTCTGGGACCACCCATATCCCTTCTGATCTAGGTGCTAGGGTTCTGAATGGTACCTCTGCCTGAAAAAGGCTTAGTCATCCTCAAAGGAATACATTTACAATGACCTCCTTATGAAACTTCTCTGATGCCCTCGTGAAGAATTAATGGTTCTTTTCTCTGATCCCATCAAGCATTCTTATTATACTTGGACTTCAAGTTCAAAGCTAACTGCAAAACACTATACCTAGAGTTATTATATTTTTCTATCATCAAATATAATCTGAAAAAAACAATCTCAGTATTTATATAGATAGGATAGTTACATGAATATATTTAGATAAATAAGACATATATATATATATATTCATCAGTTCATATCTAAGAGATTATAATAAATCATTGGACATTCCTGTAATGTAATGTTCATAGTGCTTATACTGTAATTTGGTTTTCAAAAGGTATATGAGTGATGGATAGTATAGTGAATAACAGTAGTAATATAATAATGTGATTACCAATACCATCATATTATTCCACTTTCTGTTGCTAAAGAAAAATTCCTGAGGTTGAGTACATTAGAGAAAAGCTTATCGGGCCCCTAGTTGTAGATGTTAAGGGTATGGTGTTAAAACCTACTAACCTCTAGTAGAGTTTTTATGGCAAGTGGCATGTGACTGAGCACATACCAGAGGAATAGATTGCATGGTCATGAGTGAAGGCAGAGGGATTAAAAACTATAGATGACTTCTGTACAACAAATTGCCCCTTTTGGAACTGACACAGGTCCCATGAGGCCTTTACTGCTCACTTCAGAGGGCTGTGTCTTCAATGACCTAAAGAACTACTTCCAAACTCCATCTCTTAAAGGATCTATACTTCTGCCCTGACACATGTGGGGACAATGTTTCCCATACATAAACTTGGGAGGATGCATTCAAACCATAACAATGGTACAAAATTTAAAATTTTACATAGGTATTAACTAAGAGCAACAAATCTAAGGGATTTTTATATCTTCATAGTTACAATTACCAGTAAAAAACAACTCCTAAAAGC
>CABHPH010140689.1:0-14804 GCA_902168325.1 Peromyscus nudipes | reverse complement strand
TTGCTTATTTTCTTAATTCTTTTTAAAAATTTCATCCAGACTACCCCTTGGGAAAAATAATTTCCATCAGGTCAAATGCTATTGTTTTAACTCTGGAGCTTGCCAAAGGACAACAAGACTTTAATGCAACATTGTGACTAGAATAGTTTTGTTTTTCCATTTGGCAGTATTAATTCAAAAATCTCTACAGCCAAATCAAACTGTAACAGATCTTATGCTCCAAGCTGAGGAGCATCCCAGGTGCTGAGACAAGAGAATGCCTTGCCCACATGACCCTGTGCACCGTCTCCTGCCATGGGTTCAGTGGGTTGGGTTAGGCCAGCCTGACTCCATCACCCTTCTTGCTCTATGTCCCAAAGTAACTCAAAACGTGGGGGAAAGCAGCAAGTCTTTGACAATGGGGCCAGACATGCCACAGCTTACTTACATGCTTACAAGTTGAGTTTTACTGAAGATTCTGGTTATAGTTTAACCAGACAAAAGGGGTCAGAATGAGGCAGCATAGAAATGAGAGCAGAATGTGAAACTCTGGTTATCAGTTACTGAGCCACAGAGAAATGAGAAGATTGGTCTGTCTGTCTGTCTATCTATTCTAATGTGGGGCATGGGGCACATGTGCACCACAGTGAGGCTGTGGACACAAGAGGACCACTTGTGTTTCTCTCCTTCCACTATGTAGGTCCTGAGGACTGAACTCAGGCTAACAGGCTTGGTAGGCAACAAGTACCTTAACCTGCTTAGTCACTTTGTAGGTTCCAAGAAGAGAGATTTTTTATAATGGCTTCAGTTAGAAAGAAACTTAAGACAAACCAGTAGCAGATATTTATAAACTATCCAAGAGAGGCCAATTTAAATAAAAAATATGACTTACATTTAATCACTAATCTCTTTAAATTCTATTTTAAAAACTGAAAGTGAAATTTTTTTTTTAAAGATTTACTTAGTTATTATGTATACAGTGTTCTGCCTGCATGTATGCCTGTGGGCCAGAAGAGGACACCAGATCTCATTACGGATGGTTGTGAGCCACCATGTGGTTGCTGGGAATTGAACTCAGGTCCTCTGGAAGAGCAGCCAGTGCTCCTAACCACTGAGCCATCTCTCCAACCCCCTTGCTTTTTGCTTAAAACGGTCTATGGACTTCATGTGGATATTTCTGTTTGAGGGTGTTCATAATAAAATGTCAACATGAGCAGTAAGAGGAATTAAAAGAGCCACCTATTTTGTCTAAGGGGCTAGTCTGAAGTTAGGTGGAGTGATGGACACAAGATGGGACATAGAGATTTCGTGACAAATGCCAGCGTTAGGAACGTGCTCACTGTGCCTTATGTCTTTACATTCAGATGAGTAACAAAGAACCCAGCTGCTGGGTCATTTGTCTGTCACGGGCTTGTTTCATAACACAGATCCTTGAAGAACCAGGCCCCTACTGCTCTCTACCATTGGGGAAGGGGTGAAGGAGTCAATATGGTCTTTCAAAAACATTCAAATGAAAGTAACATATTATTCTGTGAGGAAAACAAATTCCCCAAAAGTGATAAAATGAGAAATAGTAAACAAATGTTTTGAATGGCTATCAGTAAAAAGAAAAAACCCACTTCTCTTTCTGGAGAAGCAGCACTCCGGGAGGGGGTGGGCATGTGGCCATGGAGCTGGTGATGGAGTGTAAAACAAACATCAGGAACGCACCTGCTCCTCTACAGGTGGGGCAGGCTGTCTATGGTGACCATCATGGTTTGCCAGCTGTGTGAGGAATCAACCCTTCCCAGGCTCCAGTGGCGGGAGACCACTTGGGCCCTCCCAAGGGCACTTGCCCAGGAATCAGGAGGAAGCGATGCCCTGCTGACAGTGAGTCACTCCCACAGCAACCCCCACGGGCTTGCTGGCTGAGGCTGCATTTTGAGTCTGTTGTCCTTTCAGCTACTTTCCTCTCCAGTGAGACCACAGCATGATCCAGTGAGATCACAGCATGATCTAGTGAGACCACAGCATGATCTAGTGAGACCACAGCATGATCCAGTGAGACCACAGCATGATCTAGTGAGACCACAGCATGATCTAGACTCCTACACAAGATTGGAATCAGCGATCAAAAGCAAAGAGCCCGTGTGAGCTGTTAATTCTCGGAGTGCAGCAGCTGAGGTATCACCATCAGAGACACAGAGAGTAAAGGATCCCAGAACCAGCAGAAAGAGGCCAACCTTTGAGGGTTTCCACCTGCTGGTAAAAGCTCTCTCAAACAGATAATACATAGCCCCTGCTACCCCAAACATGGCTGCTTCAAAAGGATGAGAGCTCAGCAGAGAAGCTGTTTGTATGGTAGAGAAAAGTGGTCGGAAAGGCGTCCTGGGCCATACACTGGTTATCCTAGGAACCTGAACGATGGAAGGGAAAAAGAAAACAGCAGGGGGAAAGAAAAGGAGAAAATGCTGAACAAGTGACCTACAAACAGCAATTACAGACTGTGAAAGAAAAACACAACAAAACAACACGTGGATGGCAATGGTCCATGCTGACATCCCATTCGTTTTTCTAAGTCAGGAACCAACCAGGAAGCCACACCCTGAGGGTCACTCAGCAAACACTTAGGGCTGTTCCAACTCGGTGGTCTGTGAGCACTCTGATTCTCTCAAATGAGGCTGGTTGAGATGCAGGGTAGAGTTCCTGGCTCCTGTGCCCACAGCCCACCTGCTGCTGCCTTGGGAAGGTCCTTAAAGACAATTCCGTTTCCCTTGGATGGGCAATCAACATTAGTAATTTGACCAAATGATGAAAAAGTATTCCAACATAATAAAATAAACTTTATTAACAGCAAAGACAATCCTGCCATTTTCAGTTGAAGAGATAAACACGAAACTATTCCTTCTTTTCTATAGTGCAGTTACCATTTTCCATCAACAACATCATTTACTGAACTAGAGGACTTCACTGTCAGTGATCTCTACAAATTCGCCAAGCTACCAATGAGAAGCTACTAGTGAGAAAAGCCACTGTGTGGAGGAGGCCTCCTTCCTCTCAGCTGGTGCCTCTGTGCACTTAAGGAGCTGGCCCCAGCATGACCCCTTCCCTGCCTTTTAACCTTCACTATCTGTGGGGGCCAGGGCCCCCTTCTCACTGCCTGTTCCCAAGACCCTCCCTCCTCAGTGAGTGCCAACAGTTTTCTTTGTTTTTTTCTCCTTCTCCACCAGGAGCTCACAGTCCAACCAAGCACACACCACAGTTCACCTCCACCAGCAAACAGTCTTTGTGTGGCCTGCATGTGGCTGCAGGGCTTGGTGTCATTTATGTTATGAGGGCAAACGACTCTGTTGTAATCTATAGCTCCTTTACCCTCATAATTTTTTTTTTTTGGGGGGGGGGGGAGGGAGACAGGGTCTCATGGAACCTAGGAGGCTGACCTCAAGGGTGACCTTCAACTTCTGATCTTCTTTGCCTCCCAAAGTGGTACACACATTACAGGTATGCACCACCACATCCACCTGTGTATTTTAGTAAAGTAAAAATTTGTCCACACTGGTTAACAGCTTTTGGATTTTAAATCTGAGCTTATTTTGCCGAGTTGTTTTACTGCTGATAGGCCATTGACAAGGCTTCATTTCACCACAGAGTAGTTTCTGTCTTTGAAACAGGTTCTTATTCTGTAGCCCAGGTTGGTCTGGAACTCACTATGTACCTCAGGCTGGCCTTGAACTTGTGGTGACCCTCTAAATGTTAGCATTACCAAGCATACACTATGTCAGACAAGAGCAGTGGCTCAGTGACTATGTAGAAGTTAGAAAAATCTCATCAAAAAATGGCCATCACCCCATGAATTATTTTGGAATAGAGGTGACATCAAATGCCAGACTCTAAGCTCTGCTCACACTTCCCAGCTATACTGACCACTGTTTCCCTTCCTTGAAGGAAGGACATCTGTTTGCTGTCTCATTTGAAACACTTATGACTCATTACAGGTAAATATGGAGCCGTAAGCATGTTCATGTGACTTATTCTTGAGTATTTGAAAGAAAATATTAGCTATTAGTTCAGTGGTCCTCAACCTTCCTAATACTGTGACCCTCTAATACAGTTCCTCACGTTGTAGTGAACCCCAACCATAAAATTATTTTGTTGCTACTTCCTATCTGTAATTTTGCTACTGTTATGAATCGTAATGTAAATATCTAACATGCAGAATATCTGATATGCGACCACAAAGGGATCATGACCCACAAGTTCAGAACTGCTGTATTAGACTGTGGGTGGAATGTTGGCGGACCCCTTGCATCTTGCTGTATTTTGGAAGCTCATGAGGGAAACCAAAAGGATGTCTGCAGGCGTCTGTTGCTAGATCAGTAAACTTTTCTGTGTGTGCTACCCCACTGTAAGGAACGATTAGCCACTGTTAAACAGCTCAGATAGCAGCTCTGGCATGCACTGTAGACACACTAAAGAGCAAGGGACAGCTCATCCTCTTTCGCTCAGACAAAACAATCTACTCAGTCAGATTATGCTGAGAACTTTTTGACAACTTTAAGTGGATTAATATCCTCTAAGAGAAAAAAAAGCATTTCTTTAATAATAACTCATCAACAAAGCTTTTGAAAATGAGTACTCAAAATAAACCAAAGACTGGTCAAGTGTAGCCAGAGCCCACTTTCTTTAGGTATTAAGCACATAGACGTTAAAGTTCACGCTAACCTGTGTGGGCTTTTCTCCTTTTCATTTTGAAAACAAGCTTACTAGTCCTCCCTAGACATCTCTGTTCATCCTTTGGTACTTACAAGAGAGCGTGAGCTCTGCCTGGACGGAGGCAGAAACTGCCTCACATTCGTAGGTGTTTCCTTTTCAATGGAATGGCGCCGCTGGGGTGGTTGCCGTCTCTCTGGCTGGGGTGTTGACGAGATGGGCAAGAATTTCGGAGGCTCTAAAGATTTAACCAAACAAATGAACTCTCTTAAAAAATAAAATCTTGGATTCTGAATTTTCCAACAGATAACCTTTTGCACTGTAGACAACACTGTATTCAAAGATGAAGGACTTATTTCAGTGGAGAGCTATTTTAAGACGGCAGCTCAGAGGAAAGAGACAGACTGTTCCAAAAGTTGTTTCTAGATAAACTTCCTACAGAAACAGCAAGGAAAATGGGGAAAAGTTCTATGCTTTTACTATCCATTCAAGTTCACAACTTCTTCTATTGTTATTAGCCTTAAGATCTGTATGTGCCTCCCCCCCCACACACAAAAAAATTGCCAGGCAGTGGTGGCACATGTCTTTAATCACAGCACTCAGGAGGCAGAGGCAAGTGGATCTCAGTGAGTTTGAGGCCAGTCTGGCCTACAGAGTGAGTTACAGGAAATGCTCCAAAGCTAAAAAAAGATCTCTATGTGCAAATGCCCTAATTTTACTTTCCACAAGCCTTACAACTGACCTCTCCGCTCCTATTTTAAAAACACAGAAATAGCTGGGCATGGTGGGACACACCTTTAATCCCAGCACTTGGGAGGGAGAGGCAGGCAGATTTCTGAGTTTGAGGCCACCCTGGTCTACAGAGCGAGTTCCAGGACAGCCAGAGCTACATAGAGAAGCTCTGTCTCGAAAAACCAACCAACCTGTGGTGATATATTGTGTACCCTAATAAAATCTGCCTGAAGATCAGAGAACAGAACAAGACACTAGATTAAACACAGATGCCAGGCAGTGGTGGCACACACCTTTAATCCCTGTACTTGGGAATCACACGCTTTTAATCCCAGCACTAGGAAGGAAGTAATATGGCTGGGCGGAGAAAGGCACAGGAGACAGGAACTAAATAAAGGCTTTTCAGCTGAAGCCTTTTCGGCTAGAGCCCTTTTAGGCTGAGGACTCAGAGACATTCAGTCAGAGGATTCTTGGAGTTGTTGAGGTGAGAAGTAGCTGTGGCTTGTTCCTTTGTCTCTCTGATCTTTTAGCATTTACCCCAATATCTGGCACCGTGTTTGTTTGTTTGTTTGATCAAAAGACCATTTAAAATTCAATCAACACCAACCAAACAAAAAACCCCACAGAAATACATATATTCTGTATGGCCCCAAAGAAACCCAAACTATATTAAAATTCAAGTGAACCTTTTTTTACATTCTTGGCCCGCCAAGCAAGCATTTAGTCTCTGAGCTGTACCCCCAATACTGACTAGGGATGTTCAGGATAATCTTTACTATGAATGGCTCTGGATTCACTATGTGAAGGAATAAGGATATTATAAGTAAGTTACACTGTCACACTTCTATTTATCACTTCCTCCTACTCTACTTGCAAAGCAGGCTGCTTCATGCAGTGGGCAGGAAAGTAAGAGTCAACACAGCTGAGTGGAATCCACGGCCTTAGATTATCCCATGAAGGCAAACTACAGTGGCAAATGAAAAACGTCATTTCCAGTCAAGAATGATACTGAAATTCATTACACAATTGGATGGCGGCTCTGTAGCATTCATTTATTCACTTATTTATTTTGAGTCAGGATCTCATGTAGTCCAGGCTGGCCTCAAATCTGTTACATTGCTGAGGATGACCCCAAACTGCTGCTCTGCTCCTATCAGCTCTACCTCCTGAGTGTTGGGTACACACCTGCACCACCATACCTGGTTTTATTCAGTGCTGGAGTTCAACTCTTGGGCTTTGTGTATGCTAAGGCAGTCAGCACTTTCTAACTGAGCTAAAGCGCCAGCTCCAGGGCCTCTGTGAAGTTTAATGGGCCTGACCAACACCCAAAGCCAGCTTTGACTTTGTGTGTGTGTGTGTGTGTGTGTGTGTGTGTGATGTGCACTCTGTAACAATGCACATGGGAAAGTCAGAGGACAACTTTGAACAGTCAGTTGTTATCTTCCACCATGAGGACAGAACTCAGTGATCAGGCTTGCATGGCAAGTACTTTTACCCTGAGTCATCTTGCCTGCCCCCTATTGTTTTTAAATAATCTGTTCAAGCAACTGAAATGCTATGTAATCCCAGCACTTACCTGGGAAAGGAGAGGCAGGAGGATTAAGAGTTCAAAGGCACCCTGCAGTACAAGAGATCCTCCCTGTTTCAAAAGAATATGAGAACTCAAGCTAATATTTTAAGAATATCTTAAAAAAAAAAAGATTTAGTTGGGTGGTGCTGGCACAGGCCTTTAATCCTAACACTCAGGAGGCAGAGGCAGGTGGATTTCTGTGAGTTCAAGGCTAGCCTGGTCTACAGAGTGAGTTCCAGGACAGCCAGGGTTATACAGAGAAACCTTGTCTAGAAAAAAAACAAAAAACAAAACAAAACAAAATAAATAAATAAATAAGCAAATAGGATTTGTTTCTATTTTATGTGTGCGAGTATTGTGCCTGCGTGTTCATATGTACACCATGTGTGTGCCTGGTGCCTAAGGGGGCCAAAGAGACGGAGTTATAGATAATTGTAAGCTGCCGAACCTCTAGATCCACTGCAAGAGCAGCAAGTACTCTTAACTACTGAGCCATCTCTCTATTCCCTAAGAATATCCGCCCCCCTCCCACCCAGAAGGTTTCTCTGTGTAGCCTTGGCTGTCCTGGATCTCACTCTGTAGACCAGGCTGGCCTCAAACTCACAGAGATCTGCCTGGCTCTGCCTCCCCAATGCACCACCACTGTCTGGCTAAGAATATCTTAATATTCAATGAATTAATTTTTTCTTTTCTTTTCTTTTCTTTTTTGGTTTTTTTGAGACAGGGTTTCTCTATGTAACATCCCTGGGTGTTCTGGAACTCACTCTGCAGAGCAGGCTGGCTTTGAACTCACAGAAATCCACCCTGCCTCTGCCTCCTGAGTGCTGGGATTAAAGTCATGAGCCACCACCGCTTGGCTCAATGAATTAATTTCTAACCCTTAATGATTTCACATTACTAAAAGCCTTTAGAAATCTCTTAATTTTAGACACTGTATTCAGAATCCCCTGCCCTATAGCTATAAAAATGTTTTTACTACCTTTACATGTATTGGGCATGGTTGTACGTGTGTTACACCCGGCAGGTAAGGAACAAATAAGGTTATTTAGTGCTTCTGAGCTTAAATTCAGACTAGGAGGTCATTAATCTAAAAAGGCGCACGTGCACACACATGCACGCACTGCTGACTTATCTTTTAACTGTCCAAGCAGTTACTGAGAAGGCACCCGAGCCTGTCTGCTCCTGACACGATGTACAGGGTTAGTTCTCTACCCCAATGGTGACAGAGCACGGTGGCCCTTGCTCTGGGTCAGGTGTTCTGTAAGGTATGCACTTACTCTTCCTTGTGCACATGGCCTCCAGTACTGGGTCCTCATAGAGGGAGGGAGACGCACTGCTGCTGCTGGTGGACTTGTGCAGGGTTTCCTCCTGAAACAGCAAATTCGTACACTTCAGCTCCTGAGCTACTGGATAATACCCTAGTAGACAGACATTTTAACTTGAGACACCAAATTACAATGTCAAATGCTCAAGGCAAACTACAAGGCTCTAAAATTAGGGATGAAAGTGACGGGACAGGGCAGAGAGATTAAGCCAGTAAGCAGCATGCCTCAGGATCTCTGCTTTGCTTCCTGCCTTCAGGTTCCTGCCTTGAGCGCCTGCCTTGGATTCCCTTAATGGTGGACTGTAATCTATAGGCTGATAAACCCATTCTAACTCATGTTACTTTGGAGCATGGTGTTTACCACAGCAACTGGAAAGCAAACTAGAACAAGAACTTTATCCACTGGGCTCAGCCTCAAGACTTGCTCTTCTAATGGAAATGAACTTCCCAGTGTTCCATGAGGTCCTGAGAGATGAGGTGCGGAGTGGACTTAGCTGTAGTTCCCATTCCATTTCTAGCTTTTGGACATTATACTTCTGTGTGCATCTGATGTAAAAATTTGTTTTGGGCCAGGCAGCGGTGGTGCACACCTTTAATCCCAGCACTCGGGAGGCAAAGGCAGGCAGATCTCTGTGAGTTCGAGACCAGCCTGGTCTACAAAGCGAGTTTCAGGATAGGCTCCAAAGCTACAGAGAGAAACCCTGTCTTGGAAAAAACAAACAAACAAACAACAACAACAACAAAACGTTTTGGTGTTTAAAAACAAGGGATCTGTATGCTTCTCAAGATAGGAGGAAATGTTCAGGTAAACTGGAAAAGTAAGTGGGTAGGGAGGAAGAAGAAAGAGGAGGAGAAGGGAGAGAGAGAGGGATGGAGGGAGGAAGGAAGGAGGGAGAAGATGGGCCTCTCCTCCCTTCTTGAGACTTCTACTTGTTCACTGTATACCTCAGCTAGTCAGCAGAGCCACCACAGACACAGACATAGAAGGTATGAGGGAGATGTGTGCATGATGAGTCTGGCTAGTGAGAACCCCATGCGCATGCCATGGCCCGGCAAGACCACCATCACACAGAAACAGGGAAGGACCCTGCCTGCCTGTTACAGGCACATAACCAGTACTGAGGCTTCCCTAGTCCTTCCAGATCTTCAGTCTCGGAACTTCTGCCTGGCAAACATGTGTCACATCAGGCATGCTTTTAATTCCCATTTAAATTAGAAGCAATTGGAACATTAATGCCATTACACGTCTGCCTCTGCATTTGATACTTAGTGAAGACATTCAATAATGGAAACTTTGAATGGAAAAAAACTGAGGAAAAAGAATTTGGTGAAAAAGAAACAAAGAGTGGAAGAATACATGACATGGGGAACAAAACTTATCAGACAAAGTGAATAGAGTCTACTGTGTGATATGGGAAACACCTAACAGCTTTGCATTTATGGCCACTATTAGAAAGCAAAGAGGAGCAAGTCAAGCAATGTTGGTCTACGGGTTTCCTGACATCAGAAATTAAAAGAGGAATGGGGGATAACCATCTCCCAAAGTAGGAAACTTTGTTCCTTGCTTCATATTTCTGGGGAAGAGCCCCAAGTTCTGGACCCAGAAGACTGACATCATCAGGTGGCTGACCGCCCTGCTAGAGGACAAAAGGACTGGCCGTCTCACCAAATGGAGGATGCAGGGACGGACGGACACCCTCAGCACGTTAGGACACACTGACAGTTAACAAGATGAAATGCATGGGCCAGTGCTTTCTCCACACACTCAGAGGGCAGGTACCATGTGGAGAATTGTCTTCACTGTTTCTCACTATTAACCAGGTGTTTCCTTCATTACCTGTGTAAGTATCTTGCTTTTACAAGATATACATATATATTTGGCTTTAATAAGGTAAAAGATAGTCTGGAAGAAGCTGATGTTGAGAGAGATGTTTAGGATTAATACAATTTTTCCCTCCTGAGACAGGGTTTCTCTGTGTAGCTTTGGAGCCTGTCCTGCATCTCATTTTGTAGACCAGGCTGGCCTTGAACTCACAGAGATCTGCCTGGCTCTGCCTCCCGAGTGCTGGGATTAAAGGCGTGTGCCACCACCTGGCAGATGAATACAATTTATCTACCAATATTAAATTAAAGTTATGTTTCATCAATAGAAGCTTTTACAAAAAATATTTATGTGTGTATAAGAGGATTCAAGACATGTCCCCTCAGCGTGCCCCACACACAGGCCAAGTCTCTTTTTGAACCTGGGGAAGCCAACAAGCCCAGAAATCCTCCTGTCTCTGTTCTCTGCCCCATTTGGAGCTAGAGCCCCAGCCACAAACACATGTGGGATACTTGGCTTGTCATGTGGTCACTGGGACCTGAACTCCAGTATTCGTGAGTATGCAGCAAGCCCTCCTAATTGCTGCTCCATCTCTCCAACCCCATCAACAGACACTTGGACAACATAATACAAAGCGCCAGTGTGAGCAACAGCTGGTTTAGAATAAGCCATCTGCATATCTGTGCTTTCGAAACACTAAAGATTTAATGTAACTAGAAGTCATAAAATTTTTATCTAAAAATGAACACAAAGCACTCCTGGACATACATTTGACTATACTTAAAAACACCAACTTAAGGCTGAGTGCTGGTGGTGCACGCCTTTAATCCCAGCACTTGGAAGGTAGAAGCAGGCTGATCTCAGTGAGTTTGAGGCCAGCCTGGTTTACAAAGCGAGTTCCAGGACAGCCAGGGCTGTTACACAGAGAAACCCTGTCTCAAAAAACCAAAACCAAAACCAAAACCAAAACACCCCACTAATTTAAAAATGAACACAAGAAGAGAAATGTGCTTAATTCTAGGCCCTTGTCTAAGGTCATTTACTTCGTTCCACAACCCTGTGGTTTCTCCTATTACTGACTAAAGTTACTTTATCCAGCATTTAGTGACAAAGGCGCCAACATTCACTTCCCTTCTTGGCATCTAAGTGCTTGCTTAGTACACTAACTGATAATGGGTCACAAGCATCTCACAGAGGGGATGGGGGGTGGCTCTCTGACATCTATATCCTTAGGAAACATGAAGTATCTGCTGTATGGGATGGGAGCCTTCCAAAGCATTCAAGGAGGGGTGATAAAAGATCTGTGCTGGGTGTAATTGGGGAAGCTTAAAAAGAAAAACAGTGAGACAGTACGACATTGATGTCAGTAACAGGTGTGTGTGTGTGTGTGTGTGTGTGTGTGTGCATTTGTACTTGATTGCACAAGTACACACGTCTTCAAAGAAGCCAGAGAAGGATGTCTGTTATCTGATGGTATCACTCTCTGCCTTCTTCCCTTGAGACAGGGTCTCTCTCTGAACCTGGAGCCAAGTTGACAGCCAGCAAGCCCCAGTGACCCTTTTGTCTCCATACTCCAACAGTGCTGGGGCTACAGGCATAGGTGCATCCATATCCCACTTTTTGCTTAGGTGCTGGGATTTGAACTCAATTCCTCCTGCTTGCACAGCGAACACTCTTACCCACTGGACCATCTCCCTACCCTTGTTGGGAAAAACCTCTAGTAGAGAAATCATATTACTGGTATTGTTTTGGAAGGTGGCAGAGACGAAAAATAAAAGAATTAAGTAGTAATTTTTAACTCAGATGGACATGGGGAAGATGGAACCAGCAATGACAATGATGGAGGTGTGCCCTACTTAAGAGTCTAAGTTAGGGCCAGGCAGTGGAGACCTAGCAAGCAGCAACAGGCCATTCTGATACTCCGTATCACAGCAGATGGAGGAGGTGCAGCATGGATGTGTGTAAACTGAGCAGATGAGTGTTCTCCCCTGAAGGGCACAGAGTAAAGCAAAAACTCCAGGGCAAACAGCTCTCTTCTTGAAGTTTGTTGGCATTGCAATTACAGAAAGAACCATCCTACATGAGTCTGTGTGTGCTGCAGAGGGAGAAGAACCTATAGAAACCTGTCTCAACTTTATTTTCTCCTTCTCAAAGCAAAGATGACAGTCATATGAGTTTTAAGGTTGTTGACTTTCTTACTCCTACTTGGAATCTAAGACTATAGATCTCAATTTCAGTAGCTCTTTCCTGAGCATATCCACTACTCTGGTCTGTAGTAACAACAGTAACTATCCTTCCTGCTAGCCATGTGAACTTCAATCTTACCCTTACTGACTGAAACATGAAGAGAAGAGGAAAGAGCTCAAGGAAGTGTGTGTGTGTGTGTGGGGGAAGGGTCAGAGGGCCTCTCCATGCCTGGCATCCTTACCTCAGAGTCAGAGCTGTCCAGCTCAGCCAGGGTTGGGGCTTTGAGAAGCTTCTTCCGCTGTGCAGGCCCTTGCAGGGCAGCACCCACCCCATTTTCTTTTGTTTGAGATGTTAAGCCTCCATTCACCATAGATGATTCCCCAACCTTCTTTGGAGATTCTGGGGTAGTGACATCTAGTAAGAGAAAGGCAAAAGCTTACCTTTTCTTAAGCCAGGAAAGGTAATCTGTGTTAGAAGCACAACCAGGTGACAGCATTTCCATGTCACAGAAATAAAACACAAAGGCTCAGTATAGTGATGCCATGCCTGTGCATATGGAACATTTGTTAAAGCTATTGTCAGATTACAGGAAAATTTAAAATGAATAGCTGTATCCACATTTGTAGTTTAGAACTCAGAACTGGGAGAAATCCTAGATAAGTGACCTTGACTTCTTGTTTCCCAGATAAATAAACTGAGGCTTACAGAAGCTGGCTGTACTCATGCTACGGGGCCAGTGGTGGGTAGAGGAAAGACACAGCACACACTGTCTCCCTAGGGTAAGATCTAAAAATGTCTTGTCCTAAAAATCAGGGAAGCTAAGATCTATACTCCTATAAACACATTTATGTAAGCACAAAGAATCTGGGACACATCTCCTCAACACATCAGATTTAAATTATTAAGGGCTTACATCTGAATGAGATCAACATCCGAGAGAAAACACAGCAGTATACAGCTGGCATAAAGGAGACAGGGCTCAGAGTCTACCTCGACTGCTAGCTGTCTGGGTAAACTCTCTAACCTCCGGTTCCTCCCCTGTAAAGCAGAGTAGTACAGATGTAGCTGGTTGTGGATTAAGCAGGTTAGTAACTGTGAGTGACCTACTGGGCCTAGTACAGTCAATGTTAGCCTATGTTAGTCAGTCTAACACTGGTTTCAGCTCTCCTTCTAAGTAACCCAAGCCCTTCACTGACAGTGGTGTGGGCCAGAGCTGATTCCCAAGGCTTGCTTTTTGGTACTCTAGCCTGGAATCCTCCCATGAAAGCGGAATTGATTTTCTTGAGCATTTCAAGCAAAGACTTAACATGGATTACCTCAAACAGCTTGTTGGAGCCCACTAGGTTTCTAGTGGCTGTACCCAGCAGGACTGCGTAAGAGGTTGATTAGACCACGGGCCTGAGTACCAGGTGTTTGTAAGGGTCTAACTAGCAAGGGGGAGGTCTTTTGATCCACCCGTGATATTGTTATAAATAAACCTTTGGAATAAAGTTCTGGGCCAGCCAGTGGATAAGGATCCAGGCCCACCCGAGTCTATGCTGTGTTTTCTCTATGTGTTTTTTTTCTCCACTCTCTATTTCCAACTAAGTCTCTTATCCCTCACTCCTCAAGAGTTCCTGGGGTAAATAAGTACGGGGGCTGGTCCCCCCCAATAGCTAACTATAAAACTGGAGAAGTGAAAATGTGGCAATCCATGCATAATTTAATGTGCAGACCAGAGCAATCACCTGCTCTTTGTATACAGAATCACCGATGAAGCTTTTGTTGGGTAAAGGGCCTTCTAGACACTAAACTGAGAAAGACTTTGGGAGGTGAAAGCATTGTAATTGGAGGTTATTTTCCTCTCAACAAGTGATATCTATATCCCTGAAGTAGAAAACACTCAGTATTTAAGTATGTTCTTATTAATTTTTTTTTAAATGGGGTCTAATGTATACCAGGCTGGCCTTGAACTCACTATGTAGCTGAGAAGGATCACCTTCTGATCCTCCTGCCTCCACTTCTTGTGCTGGGATTACAAATGTGCACCACCATGCTCGGTTTTTATGATGCTAGGGATCTTACCCAGGGCTCTATACGTGCTAGGCTAGTATTCTACCAACTGAGTTATATCTCTAGCCCCCTTATAAATGTATTCTTACATTTTCCTTCACATTATTTAAAGGAGCAATATATATCATTTCCTATCACAATGATATATTCTTATTTAATATTTACAATTTCTGGCCAGGTGTGGTGGTAAACGTTTGTAGTACACAAGGCTAAGGCAGGAAGGCTTACTATGAGCTCGAGAGCCTGGGATACACTGCAAGTAGCAGGCCACCTACTAGGACATAAAATAATTTAATGGCCGGGTGGTGGTGGCGCACGCCTTTAATCCCAGCACTCGGGAGGCAGAGCCAGGTGGATCTCTGTGAGTTCGAGGCCAGCCTGGTCTAGAGAGCTAGTTCTGGGACAGCCAAGGCTACACAAAGAAACTCTGTCTCAAAAAAAAAAAAAAA
>CABHPH010140688.1:9493-70776 GCA_902168325.1 Peromyscus nudipes | reverse complement strand
CTGGCATCAAAACTCCGATTGCATCCTCCACCTGCTCCAACATTACCTCTTCAGGGGTGCGGGGGAGGGGGACGCGAGGGGGCGGAGTGGGTAGGGAGTCAGGTTGGGAGCCGCTTACGTGAGAGCTGTTTGTAAACGCTTGAAGATTGAATGAATGGACCCATGATTGTTTTTGCCGCCTCCTCCTCCTCCCGCTTCCGATTCCTTTTTTTTTTTTTATTTTGAGACAGAGTTTCCTGTAGACCAGGATGGTCTTGAACTTTTCCATGTAACAGAGGGTGACCTTGAACTCCCTATCTTCCCATCTCCACCTCCCTCTCCTTCACCACCATGACCAGACCCCAGATTCTTTTAGTAAGTGAGGGCAAAGACCATGCATGCACCGTCAATGACAGCGGGCAAGACTTATTAAATGGATTACTCTAGGATGTGGGGATGGGCCTTGGACAGGGTGAGGCAGGGAAGATGTGTCACAGAAGGAGAGGTGACGTCATAGGTTCATCAGGGGTGGTCTGGGATTCCAATGCTGGGGAGGCTGAGGCAGGAAGACTGCTGAGAGGTGTAGAACAGCTTGATTCACAAAATGAGTTCTAGAGCAGTCAAGGCTACAAAACAAGTTCAGCATGGTAGCTAAGGATAGGGAGACAGGAGGGAAAACAGAGGAGAGCCTATTCATAATAGGGAAGGTCAGGATTTCTTTTTGATCGTTGGAGTAACAG
Organism: Peromyscus nudipes; assembly: GCA_902168325.1. Taxonomy (NCBI): domain Eukaryota; kingdom Metazoa; phylum Chordata; class Mammalia; order Rodentia; family Cricetidae; genus Peromyscus; species Peromyscus nudipes. Next base: position 70,057 of record CABHPH010140688.1, on the reverse strand, counting down.
TTGACATTCACGTGGTCTTTAAATTTTTTTATTTTATTTATTTTTGAGACAGGGTCTCGCCACAGCCCAAGTGACTCCAACTCACTGTGCAGCCGAGGCTGACATCGAACTCAGGGTTTTCCTACCTCAGCTCTGAGTGCGGGGATTACTGCTGTGTACCATGATGCCTGGCTCACACATACTCTCTCCCTCTTTTATCTATATTGCACCCATTGAAATTTTGAAGCTGTTAAGAAATCTCCTAAACTATTACTAAAAACTTGGTGGTAAAAATAAATCTAATGTATTCCTCCTCCCCTCTACATTCCTGTATTCCCTTCCTCCATTAAAAGAAATTCTACAGCCCGTTTGTATACATCAAGATGAAATCAATCTCCTGCTGAGGATGTAGCTCAGCTGGTGAAGTGTCTACCTAGCATGCATGCAGCCCTGGATTGGATCCTCAGCACTTTTGTAAAAGAGATACTGTAGTAAACACCTGTAGTCCCCTAGCACAGGGGAGGTGAAGTCAGGAAGACAGAAGTTCAAGGTCATACTCAGCTACATAGTGACTCTGAGGCCAGCCTAGATTATCTGGAGCCATGTCTCAACAGGAAAGGGGCACCTGGACAGGTGGGTCAGGAGAGGACCTGAGTTCACTTCCTAGCACCCACATCTGCCCAGTACCCACATCTGGTGACTAACTGCCACCTGTAACTCTAGCTCTAGGGTATCCAATGCCTCTCTTGGCCTCTTAGTGCAGCAAATCTATTTTGAAAATAATTTAAATTTTCATTTTTATTTAATATTTATTAAATTTAAAAGATTTTTAAATTTAATACCTCCTAAGTGCTTTGATTACATGCAATGCCACCATGTCAAGTTTTATGTGGTGTTGGGGTTTGAACCCGGGCTTCTTGCATTATACCAACTGAACCACATCCCCAACCCATTTACTTTTTATTTACTGTTTTGAGATGGGGTGTATGTTCCCCAGGTTGGTCTGGAACTCTGGGACTCAAGTGGTCCTTTTGTCTCAGCCTTTGACACAGCTGGAACTTTAGGCATGTGTCGGTGAGCTCTCCGTGGGAAGTCATTTTTATCAGGAACACTGTTTTCTCCACATAGCCGATTGTTATGTCCACAGTGAGGCTTTCCCTAACCTCACTCACCCCAATAGGGAATTCACGACAGACCAAAGTAACAAGTCTACTCAAGTACAGCTTAGGGAACCAGTGAGTTTTTATTGGGTTACAGAAGCAGGGACGACTCAGAGGCAGCTGTGTCACGGGAGCGACACCCCAGTATGGGTGAAGACTCCAGGAAGATGCAGCTGGAGAGCACTCCCTGACTTGCAGGCAGCAGGACACAGGACACGTGGGTCAGAGCCTTTCCCTCTGTTTGTCAACAAGTGTTGCAGGATCCTTTGAGGGAGGAGCCCTGGTGAAGCTTGTTCAGTTCCAGCTTTCCCAGACTTGTGGCGTGTCTTTACTTCCTGAGTCTTGAGAGCCTCCTTCCTCCTTCCTGGAGAGAGGAAATTGCTATGTAATAAAAGGATTGTTTCTACACTCTCAGGCCAGGTAACATCTACGTATGATTCACTCACTGAGATTCCTCATGTTCTTTGTTGTTCTTTGGTTTTTTAATTTTTATTTTATGTGTATGAGTGTTCTGTCTGCATGTGTACCATGTGCACACCCGATACAAAGGCCAGAACAAGGTATTGGATTCCCTGGAACTGGGTGTACAGAAGTGAGCTGCTCTGTGGGTGCTGGGAAACAGATTTGGGTCCTCTGGAAAAGCAGCCAGTACTCTTAATAGCCGAGTGATCTTTCCACCCGCCCCCTTGTTTGTTTTTATTTTTCTTTTGCGTTGTTTTTGAGACAGGGTCTCATTGTGTAGCCCTAGCTGGCCTGGACCTCACTGTATAGACCAATAGGCTTCTAACTCACAGAGATCAATCTGCCTCTGCTTCCTTAGTGCTGGGATTAAAGGCATGAGCCACCACGACGGGTGATCCCTATCTTTTAATTTTGGTGTTATACATAAAACATGCTTAATTCTCACTATTTTAAAAATATGGTATTTTAGTAATTCTTTGATTGTTTCATGCACACAAACAGTATATTTTGATTATATTAACTCCCCATTCTCCCAGTTCCTCCCAGATCCACCTATCACTCGTTGCCCTACCTAACCCATGCTAATTTCACGTACTCTTTCTTTCTTAATAATCTACCGAGTCCACTTTGTGTTGTCTATGTACTTGAAGGTATGGGACCATCACTGGGTCATGGTTGACCTGCCAGGGGCCACACCTTAGAGAAATCGGACTTTAAAATCCATCGACTCTCAATATTTTCAGCTAGGGATGGGGGCACCTGAGGCTCTCCCACCTCCTGTAATGTTGACTGGCTTGATCCTTCGCAGGCAAACACAGTGGCTGTGAGTTCACGAGTGCAGGAGTCTCGTCATGTCCAGAAGACCCTGCTATACTCTGGATTTCCCTGACCTTTGGCTCTTACATCAATCCTGAGGTGGTCCCTGAGTCTGAGGAGGAGGAGGTGAGCCTAGTCCCATTATTCTGTTAAATGGACATAGTATCAGACGGCCTCTAAATTTGTATTTTTCTACTCACAGATTTAGTATAGCTCTCAGGTCTCACCAGAGAAGGTCCTTTGTAGGTGAATGAAGAAACAATGGGTCAAAGTGCAAAGGATAAGTGTTTGTGGGGTGCTCGTCCATGAAGGGGGCCCTTTGACTTTATGTTGACCATTTTCTAGTCCTGCTTTGTTACCTGAGACTTCTTCCTTAGCACGCACTCCAGGAAACATTCTCAGAAACCACATCCCTGAATTGTTTCATGTTAGTGCTGCCTCTAAGCACCCTGCTTCTTTGTATTTCCTGTATATTTTTGACATCTATTTGTGTGCATGTGCACAGCATGTTCTGTGTGTGCACAGTGTGTGTGTATGTAGGTCAGAGGACACATTTCAGGAATTTTCTGTTCCACCATGTGGGTCCTGGGATTGAACTCAGGTCTCGGTCTCCAGACTTTACTCACCAGCCATCGTGTCGGACCCTACTTTTAGTTAAAAAAAAAAAAAATTTTTTTTTGAGACAGTCTCACTGGTCTCCTGGTTGGCCTGGAACTCACTATGTAGACCAGGCTGGCCTCAAACTCAAAAGAAATCTGCCTGCCAAAGCCTCTAGATGTGGGCAACCATGCCTCGCTGCTTTTCTGTTTTGTTTGTTTGTTTTCTGGCGAATGTTCATGTTCTGGGTTTCATAAGGACATTTCACGCCTGGTAGATAATCTACTTTGAGCACACCCCCTCGCACTTTCCCCTCCTCTTGTGGACCCATCGCCCTCCCTGTTAGTCCCCTTACCTGCCTAGGCAGTTTCTCCTCTGCTTCCATGTTGTCCACACCGTGATGGTTGATCTTGGTGGTCACCGTGACTGGACACTCTTGTGAGGGTTTTTCTTGATTAGATTGTTTGAAGCGGGAAGATTCACAGTAAACTGTCTGGACTTTGCTTAATTCACTTCATACAATCATTTTAGGTTGCATCCTTTTTCCTATAAGCAACACAGTTTTGTTCTTTTTTTATGGCTGAATAAAATTCCATTGTGTATTTATGCCACATTTTCTTTCACATCCTCTGTTGGACACCTAGGTTGGTCCCATAACTTAGCTATTGTGAATTGTGCCAGAGTAAACACTAATGTCAGGTGTTTCTGTGATATGTCAGTGTAGAGTCTATTGGGTAAATACCCAGGAGTGGCACAGGTCATACGGTAGGTCAATTTTTTTTTCTTTTGAGGAACCTCCATACTGATTTCCATGGTCACCAGATTTGTTCATATCCCCACCATCTTACACAAGTACCCATTTTCTCCTTATCCACATAGCATTTGTTATTTTCTTCTCTTCTTTCTCTGTCTGTCTCTCTGCCCCTGTCTCTGTGTCTTTGTGACTGTCTGTCTCTCTCCCCCCTTCCCGCCCCCCAGTGTTTCACTATGTAGTCCTGGCTCATCTGGAACACACTGTGCAGATCAGGCTGGCCTTGAATTCACAGAGCTCTGCCTTTCTGCCCCCAGGTGCTGGGATTAAAGTTGTGCACCAACTGAATTGTCTGTTTTCTTTCCTTCCTTCCTTCCTTCCTTCCTTCCTTCCTTCCTTCCTTCCTTCCTTCCTTCCTTCTTTCTTTCCCTCCTTCCTTCCTTCCTTCCTTCCTTCCTTCCCTCCTTCCCTTCTTCCCTCCTTCCTTCCTCTTTCTTTCTTTCTTTCTTTCTTTCTTTCTTTCTTTCTTTCTTTCTTTCTTTCCTCCCTTCCTTTTAAAAAAGATTTAGTTTTATTATGTGTATGTGAGTTTTGCATGCCTGTGTGTATGCGCATTATATGCATACCTGGTGCCCATACAAATAGAAGAGAGCGTTGGGTCCCCTGGAAGTGGAGTTCAGGATAGTTTTTTTTTTTTGTTTGTTTGTTTTTTTTTTTTTTTGGTTTTTCGAGACAGGGTTTCTCTGTGTGGCTTTGCGCCTTTCCTGGAACTCACTTGGTAGCCCAGGCTGGCCTCGAACTCACAGAGATTTGCCTGGCTCTGCCCCCGAGTGCTGGGATTAAAGGCATGTGTCACCACCTCCCCGCTTCAGGATAGTTTTGAGTTGCCACTTGAGTGTTGGGAACCAAATCCGAGTCTTCTGTAAGTGCTCTGAACCTCAGAACCACTCTCCAGCCCCTCCTTTTATTTTCTTTCCTCTTTCTCTTCTTCTTCCTCTTCCTCCTCCTCCTCTTCTTCTCTTCTCTTCTTTTTTGTGTGTATGATATGAGGCCACATGCTTTCACATGTGCGAGTGTGGATGCTTTCATGTACGGGAGAGGACAGCCTCACATGCTGGTCCTTGCCTTCCACCTTTTGAAACAGAGTCTCTGTTGTTTGCTGGTCTGTGAGTTTCTAGGGCTTCTTTTGTCTCTGCCTCCCATCTCCTCACAAGAGCATTGGGGTTACAGGTACACTTCTGCACTTGGCTTTCATATGAATTTGGGGGGTTTGAACTCAAATTCTTTCCAGCAGCCACTCCAGCTCTTGGAATTTGTTTTCTTGATGATTGATAAAGTGAGCTAAAACCTTAATGCAGTTAATTTGGACTTCTCTGATAGGTGGTGAAGTTGAATATTTGTTGTAGTTTTTTTGTTTTTGTTTTTGTTTTTTCGAGACAGGGTTTCTCTGTGTAGCTTTGCGCCTTTCCTGGAGCTCACTTGGTAGCCCAGGCTGGCCTCGAACTCACAGAGATCCGTCTGCCTCTGCCTCCCGAGTGCTGGGATTAAAGGCGTGCGCCACCAACGCCCGGCTTGTTGTAGTTTTTAAGTATTTATATTTATTTTGTGTGTATGTGTGCATGAGCCATGTGTATGCAGTACTCTCAGGGGCCAGAAGAGGGAGGCAGATCCCCTGGAATGAGAGTTAAACAGTTACTAGCTGCAGAGTGGGTGATTGGAATCAAACCTTCATCCACTACAAAAGGAACTGTTCTTAGTTACTGAACCATCTCTCCACTCCTCATTTTTTTATTGGACATTTGTATTTTCGTTTTTGAGAATTATCTGCTTATTTTATTAGTCTATTTAAAAGTTGAATTTATTTGACAATCTTATACATGTATAGAATGCATTCTGATTATTCTTGTTTAAACTCCTTGTTACCTGTCATCTCCCACCCCTACAGATCCCTTTCCCATGTTTATTGTTGTGTGTGTGTGTGTGTGTGTGTGTGTGTGTAGAGAATTTATTCAGGGCTGTCTGAGTGACCATGGGTAGAGAGCTATCCATTGGCTCCTGGAGGGTTCACCACAGGTACACAACTGAAGCCAGTTCTCTCAGAATCCACCAGTAGCCCAAAGTTCAGCGAGGACAGGTAGGACCCTACCAGGCCCTCTTCCATCCCTGACTGTTGATAAGCCCAGACTTGACATGACTGGCACAGACAGCCACAGCTGCTGTGACATGACTGCAAGGTCATTACCCTCACTGCCCTAGAGTGAGATTCTGTCATTATCCAGCCCTGGCTGGCCTGAACCTCATGGAGATCTTGACTGTGCCTCCCAAGTACTGGGATTAAAAGGTGTATACCACTAAAAGCCCATTTTTCTTGATTAGGCTGTTCAATTTCTTGTTATCTAGAGGCTTTTTTGTTTGTTTGTTTTGTTTTTTGTTTTTTCAAGACAGGGTTTCTCAAGATGAAAAAGGAAGATGGCGGCTGCCGCCGGTGGGCCGTGAGTGAGTGCAAAATTGGATGATGAACTGATGTGGAAATAAGAGGAACAGGCCCACAAAGAAAGACGTCAAAAAAGGTATACAGAAAAAGAGAAAGATAAAAATTCAGAGACAAAAATTTAAGTTAAGAAAAGCTGGCTAGAGCATCAAAGTTTCTCTGCCTTCCTCGGGAATCTGCGGTTTGGATCGATCCTTCCCGCACGGTCTCCCCAGGCCTGCGGGTGAGCGGATCGCCGGGAGCTCGGGTCGTAATGAGCACAGGAAAGGAGCAGCGGCCAGGACTCCCCGGGTGACCCTTTGGGGCGCAACAGAGCTGGGTGAACGCAAGAAGAGGAGCTACAAAGTTCAGGTCAGGGACACCCGACCCCCGCACAGTGGATGTTAATCACCTTGCTGATTGCTTCTCAATTGGGAACTAGTGGAGAGCGCAGCACAGGGGCAGGGCGCACCTGGGCTCCGTGGCAGAGATCAGTGCAGCTGTGGCTACAGAGGCAACGAGGGAGGACGCAGCAGTGCTTGCTGGAACCTGAAGGATCGAGGAGCCAGAGAAGGAGGAGGACATCAGGGGCCAGCCACCCAGCTATACAGCAAGCCACGGAGTAAGAGGTGTCTTTGGATCCTGTATTTCAAGAAGCTCTCAAAAGAACTTATCAAGACCACCCAACCACCGAACCAGATCACCAGAATCGTAAGAATACACCTCACCGACTGAGAACAGGGGTGGTCAGCTTGCCCAGGGAACCAGATTTTTAGTTTTTCATTTCCTGGTGCTTGAAGTTTCGCATTTCTGAGGCTTGGAGGTGTAAGCCTGAAGGGTTAGGGTCTTACACCATCTGCACTGAGCAGAGAAAGAGATGAGTAGACGCCAACGGAAAAATACAGGCAACAACATAAAGACCTATATGACAACACCAGAACCTACCGACCCTACAATTGCAAGTCCTGAACATACCAAGGCAGATGAAACAGAAGAAATCAATTCTAAAAATGACTTTAAGAAGATGATAGAGGCCCTTAAAGAAGAAATAAAAAATACCCTTAAAGAGGAAATAAAAAATTTCTTCAAAGAGGAAACGAAAATTTTCATTAAAGAGGAAATAAAAAATTCCCTTAAAGAGGAAATGAAAAACTCCATTAAAGAAGGAATAAAAAATTCCCTTAAAGAGGAAATGAAAAACTCCATTAAAGAGGTAATAAAAAATTACCTTAAAGAGGAAATGAAAAACTATATTAAAGAGGAAATAAAAAATTCTCTTAAAGAGGAAATGAAAAACTCCATTAAAGAGGAAATGAAAAACTTCCTTAAAGAGGAAATAAAAAATTCCCTTAAAGAAATGGAAGAAAAAACAAACAAAAAATTGGAAGAAAGCAAAGAAAGTCAAGAAAAAATAATTAAACAGATGAAAGAAACATTCCAAGATCTGAAAAAAGAAATTGAGACAACAAAGAAAACACAAGCTGAGGGAATCCTGGGAATAGAAATCCTGACTAAATGAACAGGAACTACAGAGACAAGCATAACCAACCGAATACAAGAGATGGAACAGAGAATCTCTGACACTGAAGACACAATAGAGAAAATAGATTTGTCAGTCAAAGAAAACACCAAAGATAAAAAAGTCGTAACACAAAACGTCCAAAAAATCTGGAACACCATGAAAAGACCAAACCTAAGAATAATAGGGATAGAAGAAGGAGAAGAATACCAACTCAAAGGCACAGAAAATATATTCAACAAAATCATAGAAGAAAACTTTCCTAACCTAAAGAAAGAAATACCTATGAAGATACAAGAAGCTTACAGAACACCAAATAGGCTGGACCCAAAAAGAAAGTCCTCTCGCCACATAATAATCAAAACATTAAACATACAGTACAAAGAAAAAATATTAAGAGCTGCAAAGGAGAAAGACCAAGTAACATATAAAGGCAAACCCATCAGAATAACACCAGACTTCTCAATAGAGACTATGAAAGCTAGAAGGTCCTGGACAAATGTTATACAGACACTAAGAGACCATGGATGCCAACCTAGACTATTATATCCAGCAAAACTCTCAATCACCATAGGCGGAGTAAACAAAATATTCCGTGATAAAACCAGATTTAATCAATACCTATCCACAAACCCAGCCTTACAGAAAGTACTAGAAGGAAAAATCCAACATAAAGAAGCTAAACACACCCATGAAAACTCAGGCAATAGATAAACCCACACCAACATCTGAAGAAATAGAAGGGACAAATTCCTCCCCAGAAAATGCATGACCTGTGAAAGCTGCTAAGAGTTTGAGGCAGATTCGGGAAGAAAGAAAGCCCCTACCTCCAAAGGCAACTAGCAGAGGAGCAGAGCAGCCTGGGATGTCTGGGGCTCTGCATCTGGGGGGAAGGGACCGTGCAGGGTGAGAATAAAATCAGTGGGAGAGGGGTTTCTCTGAAGGAGCTGTGGAAGGGCTGTTGTGGGTGCTGACTATTAGCTCTAAACTTTAGAAGTGATGTAAGTACTTTCTGTCTAGTTAAGAGTTAAAAAAAAATCAAAAAAAAAAAAAAAAAAAAAAAGACAGGGTTTCTCTGTATAGTGCTGGCTGTCCTGGAACTCGCTCTGTAGACCAGGCTGGCCTCAAACTCAGAGCTCTGCCTGCCTCTGCCTCTCAAGTGCTGGGATTAAAGGTGTATGACACCACTCCCTGACTCTAATTTTTGAGTTCTTTATATGTTCTAGATCTTAATCCACTGTTAGATGTACAGTGAGTGTAAGGTAAAAAGGCCAGCCAAGGAAACACACCCCAACCCTGAAACCAGAGACAAAAACACACACCCTGACCCTGGGACCAGAGACAATTCCCTGGCCCGAAACCAGAGCCAAAAGGTTAAAAAGGGCCAGTGAAAGAAACACACCCTGGCTCTGAAACCAGAGTCAAAAGGTTAAAAAGGGCCAGTGAAAGAAACACACTTTGGTCCTGAAACCAGAACCAAAGAAACACACTATGTCCCTGACCAAAACTCAGCACAAAAACTAATTGATCCCTGAACATGAAAGGAACCAATTCCTGAGCACAAAATTCAGCCAATCTCTGAGTTTGTCCAAGCTCAAGGATTGAAATCTGACCATTTCCCACCCTGAAAATCTTCATTCTGGAAAAAACCCGCCCCTAAGAAGCCTGTACCTGTTCAGTTGGGAGTGGCTTTTTTCCACGCTGGCAGAGGCAGCCACCCTCCTGGATTCTTCCCTCCAAATAAAACGCTTGAATGAGGTTTGGGTGAGACCTTTCACTTGAGCGGAAGCAGAACTGTAACACTTTCTCTGCGGAAACCTTCCCCTAGTGGAGCAGAGCTGTTAGATTCTGGGGGACCTGAGCAGAACTGTAACAGCTTCGCTGGGAAACCCTCCCCTGCTGAGCAGAGCTGTTACTTTGGGAAAACCTTTTCCTGGAGCAGGGCTGTAAGCGGCTACACTTACAGTAACTTTGTGGTATTCCTTGGTTCCCGACTGCCAGGATCCCTTTCCATCTAAGCGTCAATGTTTACAGTGAAAGTTTTCTCCTATTCTGTAACTGTCTTTTCACTTGTCTCTTTTATTCTACACGAGCTCTGCAATTTCACAATGTCTCTTTTGTCAACTGTTTTCCTGAGCAACTGGAGTCCTATTCTTGAAGTCCTTCCCGTGTCTATATCCTGAAGTGTTTTGCCTGCTTTCCCTCGAACACATTCAGAATTTATGTACTGTCTTACATTAAAATCTTTGATCCACTGGGCATGGAGAGATGATTCAGAAGCTAACTTGTTCTTATTCTTGCTGAGGACCGAGTTCAATTCCCACCATCCACATGACTATTTGTAACTGCAGTTTCAGGGGATCCAATGCCCTCTTCTGACCTCTGTGGGCACCAGGAGTGCATGTGTTATACATTCATACACACAGGTAAAACACTCATACACACAAATAGAACAATCATTTAAAAAAAATCTTTGGACTATGTAGTGTTGATTTTTGTACAGAAAGACTTTAATTTTTCTATGTGAGGTCATCCAGTTTTCCAAGCATTATTTGTTGAAAAATGTCTTTTCTCCAATATAAGTGTTTTGATGTCTTTGAGAAAATCAGGTGCCTGTAGCTGTGTGGATTTACATTTACGTTCTCTTAAAATTATTAGATTTATTTTATTTTATTTGTTTTGTTTTGTTTTGTTTGTTTTGTTTTGTTTTGTTTCGTTTCGAGACAGGATTTCTCTGTGTAGTTTTGGTGCCTGTCCTAGATCTTGCTCTGTAGACCAGGCTGACCTCAAACTCACAGAGATCTGCCTGGCTCTGCCTCCCAAGTGTTGGGATTAAAGGCATGCGCCACCACCGCCTGGCTTAGATTTATTTTTGTGTGTGGAAGTTTGAATGTATTTGGCCCTCATAATCTCATAGGGAGTGGCACTATTAGGAGGTGTGGCTTGTTGGATGGGTGTGGCCTTGTTAGAGGAAGTGTGTCACTGTGGGGGCGGGCTTTGAGGTTACCTATGTTCAAGATACTGCCCAGTGTGTCAGTCGACTTCCTGTTGCCTACAAGATGTAGCACTCTCAGCTCCAGCACTACATCTGCCTGCACTCTGCCCTGCTCCCCTTCATGATCATAATGGACCAAACCTCTGAAACGGTAAGCAAGCCACCCTCAATGAAATGTTTTCTTTATAAGAGTTGCTGTGCTCACGATGTCTTAGCAGCAACAGTAAACCTAACTAAGACTGTGTGTGTGTGTGTGTGGGGGGGCAGGCACTGTAACACGCGTGGAATTGGTTCTTGCCTTCCACCATGTGGGTCCCAAAGATCAAACCTGGGTCATTAGGCTTGACAGCAAGTGCCTTTACCTACTGAGCCAACTCACTGGCCCCGAGTCCTCTTTTCTATTCCAGTGATCTGCGTGTCTTGTGTCTGTGCCAATACTGTGCTGTTTTTGTTAATAGGATTCACAGCTTGAAATCAGGTGATAATTCTAGCATTATTCCTTTGCTTGGGTGTCTGCTCTCTGTTTTGCTTTCACATGCATTTTAATACTGTTTAAAATAGTTTTGTGAAGAACACCTTTGGCATTTTAATGAGACTTGCATTGAATCTGTAGATTGTTTGGGTAGTATAGCTGTTTTCACAGGATTAGTTTTATAGAGCCATGATATTGGAAGACATGAGATCTGTCTGCTATGGTTTCTTTCTTCACTATTTTAGAGTTCATTATAGAAGAGTTTCATTTCCTTGATTAGATTTATTCTGAGATATTGTTTCATTTATTTTGAGCCAGTTGTGAATGGTTTATTTTCCTGATTTATTTATCAGCATGGATTTTATTACCATAAAGAAGAGAAACTGATTTTTGTGTGTTAACTTTGTGTTCTGCCTCTTTGTAGAACATGATCATTCCAAGAGTTTTCTTGTGGAGTCTTTAGGGTCCTTTATGTGTAGAATCATAAACAAAGATCCCTTGGTTTGGATGAGATTTAAAGCACTGTTTTGAGTAAGAATAGCAAGAGGGGAAAGCTCTTCCTGATTTTAGGGATATGCTTTCAGTTTTCCCCCATCTAGTGTAATTTGGCCATGGGTTTGCCTTGCTATGTTAAAATATATTTCAGGAGATCCTGCTTAGCTCCTTCCTGTGGACTCTTTCAGCTTTTCCTTATAGCCCATCTCCATTGCTTTGTGTCAGCCACTGACCCCTAGAAACACTTTCTACCAGGGACCCTTCAGTGGCTACACAGGGCTGGAACTCGGGTAGAGGGTTTTCACTATCCTTCCTGTCCTCTATGATCTCTCCAGTTTCATTCCCATCCCTGCTTGCAGCTGCCACCCTCTCACCCCAACTCCATCCACAGAAGACTCCACTCCTTAGTACAGGCCCAGGTCCCCAGACCTTTCATCCCTGTCTCTCCAGACTTATTCTTTGTCCTACTACAGCCTACTTTCAGGAGCCCCTCCTTCCACCACACCTCCATTCCCTGGGGAGCTTGCCTCTTGGTGTGGACTGGATCCCCCTGGCTCTTTCCCACAGCATCTCTCAGCCTTTTCTCCTAGCCCATCTCTATTCTTCTCTGCTGCCCACCAAAGTGCAGAAGTATTCTTTATATAAAGGATTCCACAGCTAACACACTTACCTGAGATCCAGTAAGCAAAGAATGGAACACCTACCCAGCAAAGATAAGACCAGACTTTATCAATTAGAAACACCTCAGTCATCATAACTCCAGATGTCTAGACCTCAACACAAAACACAAAACATGAATATCCAAGACAATATGCCTCTACCAGAACACAATAACCCTACTACAGTAGACCCCAATAAATTCAATATAGCTGAAGCACAAGGCAAAGACTCCAAACTTGCAATTATGAATATGTTCAAGGACCTTAAAGAGGATGTGAATAAATCCTTTGATGAAGGCTGTGAAAACAAAAAAGAAATAGTTGAATGAAATAATAAAAACAATTCTTAACATGAAAATAGAATTTAACAACAACAAGAATCACTAAAGAAAACCCAAACAAATAAAACTGGAAATGAAAAATTTAGGATGACAAACAAAAATGTCATAACAGACATACAGATTACTGTACAGATCTGTAACAGATTACAAGACATGGAAGAGAGAATGTCCATTGTTGAAGACGAGGCATAATGTTCTCAATAAAAGAAAATGTTGAATGTGAAAAAAAAATCCAGGCACAAAACATCCAGGAAAGCTGGGACATACTGAAAAGACCAAATCTAAGAATAATAAAAATAGAGGAAGGATAACATACCCTGGTCAAAGGCAATGAAAATATTTTCAACAAAATTGTAGACTAAAATGTCCCCAACCTAAAGAAGGGAAAGGTACAAGAAGCACACAGAACACCAAACAGACAGGACTAGAAAAGAAAGTCCCCTTGGCACACAATAATCAAAACATAAAACATAAAGAACAAAGGAAGGATATTAAAAGCTGCAAAGGAGGGGCTGGAGAAATGGCTCAGAGGTTAAGAGCACTGGCTGCTCTTCCAGAGGTCCTGAGTTCAATTTCCAGCAACCACATGGTGGCTCACAACCATCTATAATGATCTGGTGCCCTATTCTGGATGCAGGCAGAACACTGTATACATAATAAATAAATAAATCTAAAAAAAAACTGCAAAGGAAAAAGACAAAATAACATACAGGCAGACCTATTAAAATAATACCTGACTTTTCAATGGAGACTCTAAAAGCTAGAGGGGCCTGGAGGGATGTTCTACAAACTCTAGGAGACCACAGATGCCAGGCCAGACTAACATACCCAGTAAAAATACCAATCACAATATGTGGATAAAGAAAAACATTCCATGATAAAAAACATATTTAAGTAAGATCTAGCTCTACAGAAGGCACTAGAAGGAAAACTTCAGTCTAAAATTTCAATTAACCACATTCAAGAAGAGACAAGGAGTAAATAATCCCAGAACAGCAAACCAAACACCATAACAACAAAATATCAGGAATCAATAAGCACTGCTCATTGATAATTCTCAGTATTAATAGCCCCAATTATATAATAAAAAGGCAAACTAACAGACTAAATTAGAAAACAGAATCCATCTTTCAGATGCATCCAAGAAACACATTCTACCACCGAGGATAGATATTGCCTCGGGTAAAAGGATGGAAAAAGATACTCTAAGCAGATGGACTCAAAAAGCAAGCTGGTGCAGTTATTATTTGTCAAATAAACTTCAAACTAAAACTAATCATAAGAGATAGGGAAGGACTACATACTCATCAAAGGAAAGATCCACTAAGCTGATACTGAAATTCTAAACATTTGTGCACCAAACACAAGAGCACCCAGGTTCACAAAGAAACACTACTACAGCTAAAAGCACATATTGACCCTCACAAGTGAGAGTGGACAACTTCAGTACCCCACTCTTGCCAGTAGATAGGTCATCCAGACAAAAACTAAACAGGGAAGTGCTGGAACTAAATAACATAAATCAAATGGACCTAGTAAGTATTTATAGAACATTTCCACCCAAACACTAAAGAATATATCTTCTTCTCAGCACCTCATGGAACTTTCTCCAAAACTGACCACATACTTGGACACAAAAGTAAGTCTCAACAGATACAAGACAATTGAAATAACACCCTGTATCCTATCAGACCACCATGGATTAAAGCTGGATGTCAATAACAGAAACAGTGGAAAGCTCACAAAATCATGGAAACTGAACAACTCCCTACTGAATGAAAAATGAGTCAAGACAGAAATAGAGGAAATTAAAGGCTTTATAATTGAATGAAAAAGAAAATACTACATACTCAAACCTATTAGACACAATGAAAGCAATTCTAAGAGGCAAGTTCATAGCTCTAAATGCCTATATTTAAAAAATGGGGCCAGGCGGTGGTGGTGCATGCCTTTAATCCCAGCACTTGGGGGAGGCAGAGGCAGGTGGATCTTTGTGAGTTCGAGGCCAGCCTGGTCTACAGAGCGAGATCCAGGAAAGGCTCAAAGCTACACAGAGAAACCCTGGCTCAAAAACCAAAAAATAAAAAAAAAAAAAAAAAAATAAAAAGGGAGAGATCTCATACTAGTAATTTAATAGCACACCGAAAAACTTTAGGAAAACAAGACAAAAAACAATACCCTCCCAAAGTAGATGGCAAGAAATAAACTCAGAGCTGAAATCAATAGAAGCAACAACAAAAATAATACAAAGAATCAATAAAATGAAGAGTTGGTTCTTTGAGAAAATCAAGATGATTTACAAATCCTTAGTCAAATTAACTAAATAGCAGAATATCCAAATTAATAAAATTATAGATGAACATAATTAATAAAATTAGAGGAGACATAACAAAAGAAACAGGAAGTCCAGAGAATCATGAGGACATACTTAAAAAAAAACCTGTACTCTGCTAAACTGGAAAACCTAAAAGAAATGGATGAATTTCTTGATATATATGACTTAACAAATTAAATCAAGATCAGATAAGCAATTTAGATAGACTCATAATCCCCAGTGAAATAGAAGCAGTAATTAAAAGCCTCCCAACCAAAATAAGCTCAGGGTCAGATGGTTTTAGCACAGAATTTTACCAGACCTTCAAAGAAGAATTAACACCAATACTCCTCAAATTATTCTGCAAAATAAGAATGGAAGGAACATTTCCTAATTTTTTTATGAGGCCACAGCTACCCTGATACCTAAGCTACATAACGACCCAACAAAGAAAGAGAATTACAGACTAATTTCCATTATGAACATTCTTGAATTCTTGAAATACTTGCAAACCAAATCCAAGAACACATTAAAAAGATCACTTGCCATGATCAAGTTGGCTTCATCCCAGAGATACAGGTAAGGTTCAACATATATTAATTGATAAACAACCCATCACATAAATAGACCATAAGAAAAACAACAATATGACAATTTCACTAAATGCAAAAAAGCTTTACAAAATCCAGCATCCTTTCTTGACAAAATTCTTAGAGAAACTAGAGGAGAGACTAGGGATACATGAGATATACTTCAACAGAATGAAAGTGATTAAAAGCAAGCCCACAGCCAATATCAACCTAGACAGAGAGAAACTGTTTCCACTAAAATCAGGAACAAGACAAGGATGTTCACTCTTGCTATATAAATTCAATGTAGTCTAGAACTCTTAGCTAGAGCAATAAGACAACTGAAGATGATCAAGGGTGTACCAATGGACAAGAAGAAGTTAAAGAGTCTTTATTTACAGATGATATGATTTTATACATAAAAGTAAAACTCCACTAGGAAACTCCTGTATTTGATAAACACTTCCAGTAAAGTATCAGGATACAAAATTAACACACAAAAATCAGTAGCCTTCCTATATATCAAATGACAGACAAAGATATCAGTGAAGCAATTCTTTTCATAATAATCTCAAAAAAATATTGGAATCGCTCTAACCAAACAAGTGAAAAACTTGTATAATAAAAACTTTAAGACACTGAAGAAGGATATTGAAGAAGACACTAGAAGAGGATAAGATATTCCATACTTATAGGATAGGTAGGATTACTAAAGTAAAAAATGGCCATCCTATTAAAAGCAATCTACATATCTAATGCAATCACCATCAAAATTCCAACACAATTCTTCACAGAAATTGAAAAGATGATTTTTAGCTCCATATGAAAACACACACACACACACACACACACACACATACACGCATGCACATGCTCACGCACACACACAAACCTAGGATAGCTAAAACAATCCTGAAAAATAAAAGAACAGCTGGAGGTGTCACCACCCCAGATTTCAAGTTGTACTGCACAGCTATAGCAATAAAAATGTCATGGTATTGCCATAAAAACAGACACATGGATTGATTGAATTTAATCAAAAGACCCAGAAATAAGTGTATATACCAATGGACACCCGAGTTTTGACAAGGAAGCCAAATATACTCATTGGAGAAAAGATAACATCTTCAACAAACAGTGCTGGTCAAACTGGATGAATACATATAGAAGAATTAAAATAGATCCATATTTGTTACCTTGCACAAAACAACTCCAAAGGCCAGATACTCTGAATCCAACAGAAGAGAAACTGGGGAATAGTTTTGAATTCATTGACACAGGAAAAGACTCTCTGAACAGAACACAATAGCACAGGCACTATGTAGTGGGTAGCCACTCCAGCTTTGGTCTGGAAGTTCCAATACCCAATGAGGCTTCCGTACTATCACACCTACAAGGCGGGGCCAAGGGAGGGCCTGAAGACCTGAGATCGGGATGCGCGGCGCTTTCTTGTTTCCTGGACCAGGACGCGAGAGGTAGACCGAGGAAAGTTCTCCAGAGAACACCGCCGGACTGCGCTGCGTCTCTTCCAGAACCCATCATCTACCTATCCCTTCATTTGTGAGTTACGCCTTTAAATAAATCTCCTTTTAACTACGTGGAGTGGCCTTAGTAATTTAAGCAATATCACTAACAATGACAATTAATATATGTGACCTCAAGAAACTGAAAAGCTTCTGTACAGCAAAGGACACTTTCATTCAGACAAAGCAGCAGGCTTTGGAATGGGAAAAGATCTTTACCAATTACACATCTGATAGAAGGTTAATATCTATATAATGACCTAAAAGAATATATGAAGAACTCAAAAAACTGGACATCAAGAAAACAAAAACTCAATTAAAAACTGGAATGCAGAACTAAACAGACTTTTCAAAAGATGAAATGAATGGCAAAGAAACACTTAAATGGTCAATATCCCTAGTCATTGAGGAGATGCAAATTCAAATTACTTTGAGATTTCATCTTATACCTGTTAGAATGCTAAGATCAATAAAACAATTGACAGCTCATACTGGCAAGGATATGGGGTAAGGGGAACACTCATTCATTGCTTGTGAGACTGCCAATTTGTACAGTCACTGTGGAAATCAGTGTGGTGGTTCCTTAGGAAGCTGGGAATAGATCTGCCTCAAGAGTCTGCTATACCACTCTTGGCATATACCCAAAAGGATGCTTCATCTACCACAGAGACACTTGCTCATCCATGTTCATTACTGCTCTCTTCACAATACACAGGACTTGGAAACAGCCTAGATGTCCATCAACAGAAGAATGTATAAAGAAAACGTGGCACATTTACACTGTGGAATATTACTCAACCTTTAAAAAAATCATGAAATTCTCAGGTGGATGGAACTAGGAAAAAAAATACCATCCTGAATAAGGTAACCAAAATCCCAAAAGACAAATACAATATGTATTCACTCATATGTGGATGTTAGCTGTTAAATCTTTGATAAGCAGACTACAATCTGTATAACCACAGAGGTAAGGTATAAAGTAAGATGGAGAGGGAAGGATTTCCCGAGGAAAGGGAAATAGAATATAGTTATGAAGAGACAGGTGTGAGACAGGAGTTTTGCTGCCTTGAGGACCAGCCTCCAGCAGCACAGGGCTTGAGGGGAGCCTACAGTCGGTGGACCTGGACTTTTCTGTCTGAGGGAGTAAAACTTAACTTTCTGGGGCCAGTGAGAGAGGACACACACACACACACACACACACACACAATTAGGGTCTTTCTATCATCTTCTGTCTCAGTTATTTCTGTCTTTATTCTTTTTTTAATTATTTTTTTTCATTCATTTTACACACCAATCAAAGACCCCCCTCTTCCCTCCTCCCGCTCCCTCAGCCTCCCCCTCCCAACCCACCCTGTTCCCCCCGCAAGAAGGCAAGGCCTCCCATGGAGAGGCACATTTAGTAGAGGCAAGTCCAAGCCCTTCCCCCTGCCTCAAGGCTGCACTGAGGCGTCCCATCACAGATAGTGGACTCCAAAAAGCCCGCTCATGCACCAGGGATGGATTCTGATCCTACCGCCAGGGGGCCCCCTAAGCAGATCAAGCTACACAACTGTCTCACCATGCAAAAGGCCTAGTCTAGTCCCATGCAGGCTCCGTAGCCGTTGATCCAACTTTCGTGAGTTCCCATTAGTTTGGTTTGATCATCTCTGCAGGTTACCCCATCATGATCCTGATGCACTTGCTCATAGAATTCCTCTTCTCTCTCTTTGACTGGACTCCTGGAGCTCTGCCTGGTGTTTGGCTGTGGATCTCTGCATCTGCCTCCATCAATCAATGGAGAGAATCTCTGTGATGATAGTTAGGGTATTCACCGATCTGAGTACTGGGGTAAGCCAGTTCAATTCAGGCACCCTCTCCACTATTTCTAGTAGTCCAAGCTGGGGTCATCCTTGGGGATTCCTGGCAACTTCCCTAGCACTGGGTTTCTCTCTATCCCCATGATATCTCCCTCTATCATGGTATCTCTCTCATTGCTTTCCCACTCCATCCCTGTTCCAGTTCGACCATCCCATTCCTTTGTGTTCTCATCCCCTATCCCTACCCTGCATTGCCCCCCACCTCATCCCCAGTTTACTCATGGAGATCTCATCTATTTCCCCTTCCCATGGCAATCCATGCATCTCTCTTTGGGTCTTCCTTGTTACCTAGCTTCTCTGGAGTTGTGGGTTGTTGTCTGATTATTGTTTGCTTTACTTCTAGTATCTGCTTATGAGTGCGTGCATACCACATTTATCCTTCTGAGTCTGGGTTACCTCACTCAGGATGATATTTTCTAGTTCCATCCATTTGCCTGCAAATTTCATGAAGAATGGATTAAGAAAATGTGGTATATATACACAATGGAGTACTACTCAGCAGAGAAAAACAATGACATCATTATAGTGGTATTTTGTTTGTACTGAAATGTGACTTTATTTGTATGTTAATAAATAAAGTTGCCTGGGGATCAGAGCTAATAGCAAGCAGAGCAGAGCTGGGTGTTCATGGTTCATGTCTTTAATCCCAGCACTTGGTAGGCAGAGCTAGGTAGATCTCTGTGTGTTCAAGGATACAGCCGGCGTTGGAGACACACGCTCCAATGTGTGTCTGGAGGTCTGTACAGACAGGCAGTGACGAGGCAGTCACGTGGTTGGGTTTACAACCAATGAGAAGACAGAACAGAAAGTCTATTTAAAGACAAACAGACAGGAAGTAGGTCTCTTTCAGAGAGGTCTCTTGGCTGAAGAGGCTAGCTGCAGCAGGCGGGTAAGGCTCTTAGCTCTGACCTCTTGGGCTTTTATCTTTACATTGGCTCTGTGTTTCTTATTTAATAAGATGGTTGGTTACATCTACACATCATGAAATTTGCAGGCAAATGGATGGAACTGTCTTTATTCTTGGTGTTTTCCTTCTAACTAACTTTACTTTTTCCCTTTACAGCTTATATACCCTAGCAAAACCTTTCTGGCAATATAAAAATTACAATGTGGTTACATTCTACTTTTCAGGTGAATGATTACAATGAATACAAGTAAAAAACAGCATGTTTTCCATATTCCTTATATGATTAAACATTTTATGTATTACAGGTGAAAAATAAGTTGTCCCAAGAACCCACATACATTTATGTCCAAGCAACTTGTTATAGATTAACAGTGTGTGAGCAAGCAATGTATTTTTTTCAGCTAGTTCTTTTGCTGAAAGGCTGCATTTGCAGTTACAAAGAAAGGACCAATCATTTTATTACTTATTTCAGAAGGTAATCTTATAAGAAATCTTAGAAGAATCATAAATCTAAACTTTTGTATATGAAAAACAATCAGTTGTCTCTACTTTAAATTTTTAGGGTGCATACCCACTCATCAACATTTTTTTTTATATCAGGAAGCTGATGGTAGAAATGTGTATAATGAACTAACTATCACCTTTGGTCATCAACCAATCCTAGCAAGAAAGGCATGTCAGCTAATAATAATTGGGCTGCTTTGTTCTTGTTCCCTGACCTTAACTCGTCCCTCACTCAACTATGTGCCTTTCTAAAACTTTCGATTATTTCCTTGGGTTTTTTTTGTTTTTAACCTCAAAGCTATTCACAAAAACATCTCAATCTAACTTTAAGCTATTTTTTAAAGCTTTGTTTCAGTTATGTTGCTCTCTGAAACCTGTGAACACATCTCTCAACATTAGATTAAAAGAATTTAAGCTAGTTGAGCTTCTGCGACTCAACTGTTTTGCTTAATCATTAACCTAAGCCACTGTCTATTTGGCTCCTCAAGAGAAACTAGTTGTGTGACATTTCCTTGTTTTATTTTTTATCTTCTGCAGCTTCTGCTTTATCAGAGGCAGGAACAACATTTTTTTCTTTTTTTATTATTAAGAAATTTTTTATTCATTTTACATACCAACCACAGATCCCCCTCTCCTCCCTCCTCCCACCCCCAGCTACCCCCCCAACCCACCCCCCATTCCCACCTCCTCCAAGGTAAGGCCTCACATGGGGAGTCAGCAAAAGCTGATACATTCAGATGAGGCAGGTCCAAGCCTCTCTCCCTACACCAAGGCTATGTAAGGTGTCCCACCACAGGCATTGGGCTCCAAAAAGCCCATTCATGTACCAGTGACGGACGCCAGTCCCACTGCCAGGGGGCTCCTTAAGCAGGTCAAGCTAAACAACTGTCTCACCTATGCAGAGGGCCTAGTCCAGGCCCATGGAGGCTCCATAGCTATTGGTCCACAGTTTATGAGTTCCCACTAGTTTGATTTGGTTGTCTCTGTAAGTTTCCCCATCATGATCTTGATGCCCCTTGCTCATAGAATCCCTCTTCTCTCTCATGGACTTGACTCCTGGAGCTTGGCCTGATGCTTGGCTGTGGATCTCTGCACCTGCTTCCATCAGTTACTGGATAAAGGCTCTCTGATGATAATTAGGGTAGACACCAATCTGATTATGGGAATAGGCCAGTTCAGGCACCCTCTCCACTATTGCTAGTAGTCTAGGATGGAGTCATCATTGTGGATTCCTGGGAACTTCCCTAACACCCTGTTTCTCTCTGTTCCCATGATGGCTCCCTCTATCATGGTATCTCTTTCCTTACTCTCCCACTCTGTCCCTGTTCCAGCTCAACTATCCCATTTCATTATGTTCTCAACCCTGATCCCCAACCCTCCATTGGCCCCCTTATTCCAGTTTGCTTATGGAGATCTCATGTATTTCCCCTTCCCAGGGCAATTCCTGTATCCCTCTTAGGGTTCTCCTTGTTAGCTAACTTCTCTGGAGCTTTGTAACCAGGTTGTAGTCTGGTTATCCTTTGCTTTACATCTAGTATCCACTTATGAGTGAGTACATACCATGTTTGTCCTTCTGAGTATGGGTTACCTCACTCAGGATGATATTTTCTAGTTCCATCCATTTGCCTGCAAATTTCATGATGTCATTGTTTTTTACTGCTAAGTAGTACTGTATTGTGTATATGTGCCACATTTTCTTTATCCATTCTTTGGTTGAGGGGCATCTAGGTTGTTTCCAGGTTCTGGCTATTATGAATAATGCTGCTATGAATGTAGTTGAGCATGTGCCCTTGTAGTATGATTGAACATTCCTTGGGTATATGCCCAAGAGTGGTATAGCTGGGTCTTGAGGTAGATTGATTTCCCATTTTCTGAGAAACTGCCATACTGATTTCCACCGTGGCTGTATATGTTTGCATTCCCACCAACAGTGGAGGAGTGTTCCCCTTGCTCCACATCCTCTCCAACATAAGCTGTTATCAGTGTTTTTGATCTTTGTAGCTAGAGTTTTTTTGGTCCTGCCTGGCCCACAGTCAGGACAAATCTCTCTCTCCCGCCAGTCCTGCAGCTGCTTAGACCCAACCGAGTAAACACACAGGGACTTATATTGCTTACAAGCTGTATGACCGCAGCAGGCTTCTTGTTATCTAGTTCTTCTATCTTAAATTAACCCATTTCTATAAATCTATACCTTGTCACATGGCTCGTGGCTTACCAGCATCTTCACATGTTGCCTGTCATGGTGGCGGCTGGCAGTGTCTTTCCGCCTCAGCCTTCCACTTCCCAGAATTCTCTTCTCTGCTTGTCCCACCTATACTTCCTGCCTGGCTACTGGCCAATCAGTGTTTTATTTATTGACAAATTAGAGCAACACATTTAACATACAGAGCATCCCACAGCAGATCTTAGCCTTTCTGACAGGTATCTCAGTGCTGTGGGATACTGACAGTATCTCAGTGCTGTGGGATGTCTTTCTGTATACTGTGAATATGTGTTGCTCTGATTAGTTAATAAATAAAGCTGCATTGGCCTATGGCAAAGCAGCTTAGAGGCAGACAGGAAATCCAAGCAGAGATACAGAGAGAAGAAAGAAGAGGAGGGGGAGACGCCAGTACTGCCAGGAGAAGAAAGATGCGAAGATACTGGTAACCATGGCCACATGGCAACTTATAGATTAATAGAAATGGGTTAAGTTATAAGAGATAGCTATCAAGAAGCCTGAGCCATAGACCATACAGTTTGTAAGTAACATAAGCCTCTGTGTGTTTACTTGGGTCTGAGCAGCTGCGGGACCTGGCAGGACACAGGAAAACTTCTGATTACATCTCAGAGTTGTTTTGATTTGCATTTCCCTGATGACTAAGGATGTTGAGCAATTCCTTAAATGTCTTTCAGCCATTTGGGATTCTTCTGTTGAGAATTTCCTGTTTAGCTCTATAGCCCATTTTTTAAGTGGATTTTTAGGTATTTTGATGTCTAGTTTCTTGAGTTCTTTATATATTTTGGAGATCAGCTCTCTGTCAGGGTTGGTGAAGATCTTTTCCCTTTCTGTAGGCTGTCGTTTTGTCTTATTGATCATGTCCTCTGCCCTACAAAAGCTCAGTTTCAAGAGGTCTCATTTATTAATTGTTGCTCTCAGTGTCTGTGCTACTGGTGTTATATTTAGGAAGTGGTCTCCTGTGTCAATGCGTTCAAGACTACGTCCTACTTTCTCTTCTATCAAGTTCAGTGTAACTGGATTTATATTGAGGTCTTTGATCCACCTGGACTTGAGTTTTGTGCATGGTGACAGATATGGATCTATTTGCAATCTTCTGCATGTTGACATCCAGTTATGCCAGCACCATTTGTTGAAGATACTTTCTTTTTTCCTTTGTATAGTTTTGACTTCTTTGTCAAAAATCAGGTGTTCAAACGTGTGTGGATTAATGTCAGAGTCTTCCATTTGATTCCATTGGTCCACATGTTGGTTTTTATGCCAGTACCAAGCTGTTTTTATTACTACAGCTCTATAATAGAGCTTGAAGTCAGGGGTCATGATGCCTCCAGAAGTTGCTTTATTATACAGGATTCTTTTAGCTATCTTGGGTCTTTTGTTTTTACATATGAAGTTGAGTATTGCTCTTTCAAAGTATGTAAAGAATTATGTTGGGATTTTGATGGGGATTGCATTGAATCTGTAGATTGCTTTTGGTAAGATTGCCATTTTTACTATGTTAATCCTACCTATCCATGAGTATGGGAGATCATTTCATTTTCTGATATCTTTGATTTCTTTTTTCAGAGACTTAAAGTTCTTATTATACAGGCCCTTCACTTGCTTAGTTAGAGTTATCCCAAGGTATTTTATATTATTTGTAGCTATTGTAAAGGGTGATGTTTCTCTAATTTCTTTCTCAGTCAATTTGTCATTTGTATGTAGGAGGGCTACTGATTTTTTGAGTTAATCTTGTATCCTGCCACTTTACTGAAGGAGTTTATCAGCTGTATGAGTTCTCTGGTAGAATTTTTGGGGTCACTTATGTATACTGTCATATCGTCTGCAAACAGTGAAAGTTTGACTTCTTCTTTTCCAATTTTGATTCCTTGAATCTCCTTTTGTTGCCTTATTGCTCTAGCTAGAACTTCAAGTACTATATTGAATAAATATGTGGAGAGTGGACAGCCTTGTCTTGTTCCTGAGTTTAGTGGAATTGCTTTGAGTTTCTCTCCATTTAATTTGATGGTGGCTGTTGGCTTGCTGTAAATTGCCTTTATTATGTTTAGGTATGTTCCTTGTATTCTTGATCTGTCTAAGACCTTTATCATGAAGGGGTGTTAGGATTTTGTCAAAGGCTTTTTCAGCCTCTAATGAGATGATCATGTGGTTATTTTCTTTCAATTTGTTTATATGGTGTATTACATTGACAGATTTTCGTATGTTGAACCATTCTTGCATCCCTGGGATGAAGCCTACTTGGTCATGGTGGATAATTTTTTTTATGTGTTCTTGGATTCAGTTTGCCAATATTTTATAGAGTATTTTTGCATCAATGTTCATGAGGGGGATAGGTCTGTAATACTCCTTCTTTGTTGCATCTTTGTGTGGTTTGGGTATCAGGGTAACTGTAGCCTCATAAGAAGAGTTTGGTAAGGTTTCTTCTGTTTCTATTGTGTGGAACAAATTTGAAGAGTATTGGAATTAGCTCTTCTTTGAAAATCTGGTAGAATTCTGTGCTGGTCCTGGGCTCTTTTTGGTTGTGAGACTTTTAATGACTGTTTCTATTTCCTTAGTGGTTATTGGCCTATTTAAATAGTTTATTTGGTCTTGATTTAACTTTGGCATATAGTACCTATCCAAAAAATTGTCCATTTATTTCAGATTTTCCAATTTTGTGGAGTAGAGGTTTTTGAAGTATGACCTGATGCTTCTCTGGATTTCCTCATTGTCTGTTGTTATGTCTCCCTTTTCATTTTTGGTTTTGTTAATTTGGATGCTGTCTCTCTGCCTTTTGGATAAGGTCTTGTCTATCTTGTTGATTTTTTCAAAGAACCAACTCTTTGTTTCATTGATTCTTTGTATTGTTCTCTTTGTTTCTATTTCATTGATTTCAGCCCTCAATTTGATTATTTCTTGGCATTGATTCCTCCTGGGTGAGTTTGCTTCTTTTTGCTCTAGAGCTTTCAGGTGTGGTGTTAAGTTGCTGGTGTGAGATTTTTCCATCTTCTTTATGTGGGCATTTAGTGCTATGAATATTTCTCTTAGCACTGCTTTCATGGTGTCCCATAAGTTTGGGTATGTTGTACTTTCATTTTAATTGAATTCTAGGAAATCTTTAATTTCTTTCTTTATTTCTTCCTTTACCCCTTGGTGATTCATTTGGGCATTATTCAGTTTCTATGAGATTGTAGGCTTTCTGTAATTTTTGTTGTTGAAATCTGACTTTAAGCCATGGTGGTCCAATAAAATACAGGAGGTTCTTCCAATTTTTTTTTGTATCTGTTGAGATTTGCTTTGTGACTGAGGATGTGGTTGATTTTAGAAAAGGTTCCTTGGCATGCTGAGAAGAAGTTATATTCTTTTGTGTTAGGGTGGAATGTTCTGTAGATATTTATTAAGTCCATTTGAGTCATAATATCTGTTAGTTCCCTTATTTCTCTGTTAAATTTCTGTCTTTCAGACCTGTCCAGTGGGAGTGTGGGGTGTTGAATTCCCCCACTACTAGTGTGTGAGGTTTGATGTGTGATTTAAGCTTTAGTAATGTTTCTTTTACAAGTGTGGGTGCCCTCGTATTTGGGGCATAAATGTTCAGAATTGAGACTTCATCTTGGTGGATTTTTCCTGTGATAAATATGTAATATCCTTCCCAATCTGTTTTGATTGATTTTAGTTTGAAGTCTATCTTGTTAGATATTAGGATAGCTACACCAGCTTGCTTCTTAAGTCCATTTGATTGGAAAGTCTTTTCCCAGCCTTTTGCTCTGAGGTAGTGTCTGTCTTTGAAGTTGAGGTGTGTTTCTTGTACACAGCAGAAGGATGGATCCTGTTTTCATATACATTTTCTTAGCCTGTGTCTTTTTATAGGTGAATTTAGTCCATTGATATTAAGGAATATTAATGGCCAGTGATTGTTAATTCCTGTTATTTTTTGTGGTAATCTTGTGTGTTTCCTTTCTTTGGTATTTGTTGGTGTGGGATTATCTACTGCCTGTGTTTTCATGGATGTATCTAACTTCTTTAGGTTGGATTTTTCCTTCTACTGCTTTCTGCAGGGCTGGATTTATGGATATGTATTGTTTAAATCTGGTTTTTGTCATGGAATATTTTGTTTACTCTGTCTATGGCAATTGAGAGTTTTGCTGGGTATAATAGTCTGGTTTGGCATCCATGGTCTCTTTGTGTCTGCATAATGTCTGTCTAGGACCTTCTGGCTTTCAGAGTCTCCATTGAGAAGTCAGGTGTTATTCTGATGGGTCTGCTGTTATATGTTAATTGGCCTTTTTCCTTTGCAGCTCTTAATATATTTTCTTTATTCTGTATGTTTAGTGATTTGATTATTATGTTGTGAAGGGACTTTTTTGGGGGGTGTCTAGTCTGTATGATGTTCTGTAAGCTTCTTGTATCTTCATAGGCATTTCTTTCTTTAGGTTGGGAAAGTTTTCTTCTATGATTTTGTTGAATATATTCCGTGTGCCTTTGAGCTGGTATTCTTCTCCTTCTCCTATCCCTATTATTCGTAGGCTTGGTCTTTTAATGGTGTCCTAAATTTCCTGGACATTTTGTGTTATGACTTTTTTGGCTTTAGTGTTTTCTTTGACTGACGAATCTATTTCCTCTATTATATCTTCAATGCTTGAGATTCTCTCTTCGTCTCTTACATTCTGTTGGTTATGCTTGCATCTGTAGTTCCTGTTTGTTTACTCAGAATTCCCATTTCCAGCATTCCCTCAGTTTGTGTCTTCTTTATTGCCTCTATTTTGGTTTTCAAGTCTTGAACTGTTTTCTTCACCTGTTTGATTGTTTTTTCTTGGCTTTCTTTAATGGATTTATTGATTTCTTTCAATTTTTTGTTTGTCTTTTCCTTGATTTCTTTAAGGGAATTTTTCATTTCCTCTTTAAAGACCTTTATCATCTCTTTAAAGTCATTTTTAAGGTCAATTTTTGTGCTTCGTCCATGTTGGGATGTTAAGGTCTTGTTGATGCAGAACCACTAGGTTCTGGTGGTGCCATATTGCTCTTTATGTTGTTGAATGTATTTTTGCACTGGCATCTACCCATCTCTTCCTCTAATTGGTGCAAATGGTGTCTGTGTCTAAGGGGACCTCTTTTGGTCCAATCAGCACTCTTTGTCCAATGGGAGTTCTTGGTCCAATCAGAGCTTTTGGTCCAATGGGAGCTCTTGGTCCAATTGGGGCTGGCAGAGTCTGTGTCTCAGGGAACAGCTGTGATGTCAGAGGATGAGTGGGTTTGGGGTGTGGGGTGGGGCTTGTAGGTTACAGGATTTGGCAGGGGACGGTGGTAGTCCAGCCTACCTGGAGGAGTCCTGCCTGCTGGCCTGCAACTGGGGCTGCAATGGATGGGGGTATGGGGGTGTGCTCCTGGGCCTAAAGCCTAGAGGCTGGGGTGATTGGCTAGAAGAACAAAGACTCACCTCTTAGTCCAATGGGTGCTGGCAGAGTCTGTCTTTTTTTTTTTTTGTGAGACAGGGTTTCTCTGTGTCAGCCTGGCTGTCCTAGAACTCACTTTGTGGACCAGGCTAGCTTTGAACTCACAAAGATCTGCCTGCCTTTGTCTCCTGAGTGCTGGGATTAGAGGCATGTGCCACCCACCACTGCCCAGCCCAGGGGCAACATTTTATCCTACCTTTACCTATGATAATTTTTCCACTAAACTCACCTCTGTCATAATCCCTTATTATGTTTGTTAAAAAACCCCAATCATCATAATTTTACTTAAATTGACACTACTCCTGTATAAAGTCATTGCATTAGTTAAATGGTATAACTTAGGAGGTAATCATCTTCATAATTATCCACAGGTAAAAATGCCCAGTAGAATGGGATATTTCCATGAGATAATCACACTACATTAAGGTTAGTGGGGATTTTCCCACACCCATTCACACCATGCCAGATAACAGAGAAGAATGGTAGCAGCAAACAGGCAAAGACAGCAGTAGCAAGAGACATTCTGGGGCTGAAGCCTTCAGAGCCCCGCCTTTCTGAAATTCACCCCTCAGAGGTTTGCTTCTGATGGTGGGCTCATCCCCTGAAGTCAATTGCCACCTGCTAATCTTCTGGCATGGTCGCCAGCATTAGAGTAAGAGGACTAAACGTGGAGAGGGGGGCAATGGCAGGAATGGCTGGGAAAGAGGCCGACTCTCCATACAAGAGTCATCCCATTTACTTGATTATTGAACTCCTCCTCAGCTAAAGTAACCTTTTGATGAGCATTTACATGGGACACACGTATCTTCATATCCTTTGTGTTTTTGGAGAGATTTATCCACATACTTCTTCCCCAGATATCTTTCTCACCAATTTTCCAATCATGTTCTTTCCGAGTCCCTAATCATCTACCCAGTCAATTGGCTACAGCCCATGAATCTGAACAATTGCACATCTGGCCATATCTCCTTCCAAACAGAATGCATGAAGTTCTGCCCACTGTGAAGATTTTCCTTCTCAGGTCTTTCAGGGTTGTCCCAGAAAGGGGTTCTAATGCTGCAGCTGTCCACCTCTGCATCATGTGCAGAACCATCAA
This sequence comes from Peromyscus nudipes, assembly GCA_902168325.1. NCBI lineage: Eukaryota > Metazoa > Chordata > Mammalia > Rodentia > Cricetidae > Peromyscus > Peromyscus nudipes. Next base: position 40,925 of record CABHPH010140688.1, on the reverse strand, counting down.
TAATCTAGGCGCCAGTCTTCTCTTCCTCATCAATCAATCATAGGGAGTACCCCATGAAACTATAGGTGCATGCTTGGCAGTACATGGCATTGGGACGAGAGTAGAAACCATAGGCATTTGGGCAACTTCTTCATGTAACTTGCCTTCAGGACCTGCTCAGCTCCAATCACATAAATGCCGTTTCCATTTGATAGTAGACTGCTGCTGTGCATGCCCTACTTTACGATTTGGTGGTCAGATAACACCCAGCTCATGATAGGCAGCTCAGGTTGCCTGGTAACTTGGTGGCCCATTGCCAAATATTCAGTTTCCACTAGGGCCCAATAGCAAGCCAAGAGCTGTTTTTTTCAAAGGAAGAATAGTTGTCTGAAGATGATGGTAGAGTCTGGCTCCAAAATCCCAAAGGTCTCATCTGTGATTCACCTATGGGGGCCTGCCAAAGGCTCCAAACAGCATCCCTACCTGCCACTGCCATCTCAAGTACCATCGGGTCTGCTGGGTCATGTGGTCCAACTGGCAGAGCAGCCTGCCCAGCAGCCTGGACCTGTTGCAGAGCCTTCCCCTGTCCCAGGCCCCACCCAGAGCTAGCAGCTTTCCGAGTCACTTGATATCTGGGCTGAAGTGACCACACTCAAGTGAGGAATGTACTGTTTCCAGAATACAAGTGCTGTGGGATATCCTGCATGCTGTGAATATATGTTGCTATGTTTGATTGATAAATAAAACACTGATTGGCCAGTAGCCAGGCAGGAAGTATAGGATAAGTGGGACAAGCAGAGAGAAGAGAGGCTGGGAGGTAGAAGCCGGGGGTGGGGGGGGGGGGAGGGGGGGGGGAGGGGTGGGGAGATGCCAGCCTGCCGTCCAGGGAGCAGCATGTAAAGGCAGCAGGTAAAGCCACAGAACACGTGGTGACATGTAGATTAACAGAAATGGGTTAATTTAAGATAGAAGAACTAGATAACAAGAAGCCTGCCACGGCCATACAGTTCGTAAGCAATATAAGTCTCTGTGTGTTTACTTGGTTGGGTCTGAGCAGCTGCAGGACTGGCGGGTGAGAGAGATTTGTCCTGACCGTGGGCTAGGCAGAACTGGAGAAAACTTCAGCTACATACAAGTAGGATTTCTGTTACTTCAGTGAAACACCGTGACCAAAAGCAAGTTGGGGAGGAAAGCATTTATTTGGCTTACACTTCCACATTGTAGTTCATCATTAAAGGAAGTTAGGATAGAAAGTCAAACAGGGCAGGAACCTGGAGGCAGGAGCTGATGTAGAGGCCATGGAGGGTGCTGTTTCAGCTTGCTGTAGAACCACTTGTTACCAAAATATCTGTATTAGTCAGGGTTCTTTAGAGAACAAGAACTTAATAGAACGAATCTCTCTCTTTCTCTCTGTCTGTCTGTCTGTCTGTCTCCCTTTTTCTCTCTCTCTCTCTATATATGATATAGATATATATATAATATCTCTAAGAATCCAGAAGTTGCTCAGTCCATGAGGCTGGATGTGTCAGCTGGTCTTCAGTAGACACTGGAATCCCAAAGAAGTAGGCTCTAATGGTCATAAAGGGATGACTTTTAGTAAGGCAAGAGTAAGCAGGCAAATAGCAAAAGCTTCCTTCTTCTGTGTTTTTATATAGGCTTCCAGAGGAAAGTATGGACCAGATTAAAGGTGTGTCCTTCTGCCTCAAAATCCTGATCAAAGGGGAATGTCTTCCTACCTCAAAGATCTGGACTGGAGCAGATTCACCCACTTCAAACCAAGAAAAAAACTCCCATAGGTGTTCTCTCCGTTTCTGGATTGTAGTTCATTCCAGTTGCATTCAAGCTGACAACCAAGAATAGCCACCACCATCTCTGAGAGTGTTTTCAGAGAAGTTTAACTGAGGAGGGAGGGCCTGTTCTCAAGGTGGGTACCACCATCCGAAGGACTGTCCTGCAGCCTTGAATAAAACCACCAGAAAGGAGAAAGAAAGCCAAGTACCAGTGCACCCTTCTCTGTTTCTGAACCAAATGCAAAGGGACCGGCTACTGTGCATTTTTGATACCTCGGGGGGCTGCATCCCCCAACAACCAGCCAAAACAAATCCTCCATCTGCTTTTGTCACATAGCTTGTTACAGCACGGAGAGGAATAACACAGCGCTGTCTTAGAGTTTCTCCTGTTGTGATAAACACCACGGCCAAAAGCAGCTTAGGGAAGAAAGTGTTTATTTTGGTTTACACATCTAGATCACAGTCCATCGTCAAGGTGGGAGCCTGGAGGCCGGAAATGAAGTGGAAGCCATGGAGGGACAGTGCCTGCTGGCTTGCTCAGCCTCCTTACTTATATACCCAGGACCATCTTTCCAGCAGTGGCACAGTCCACAACAGGCTGGGCCTCCCACATCAGTCACAAGCTTTCCTATAGGCAAATCTTATGGAGGCATTTTTAAACCATGGGTCTCTCTTCTCAGATATCTCTAGCTTGTGTCAAGTTGATAAAAATACCAACCAGGGCACATGACCCTTTGTCAACTTGACACACAAACACAGTTACTGCTAAACCATAACGTTTCCTTTTTTGTTTATTCTCAAAATCTCATATTAATATTAATGTTACAACATAAAATATTTCAGCTTTTAAAATTCCAGTTTTTTAAAAATTCAAGCAACTTTAAAAATTCAGCCTCTTCCCTGGGTGATGATGGTGGCCTATGCTTTTAATCCCAGCATTTGAGAGGCAGAGGCAGGTGGATCTCTGTGAGTTTAGGGCCAGTCTGGTTTACAGAGCTGGTTCCAGGATAGTCAAAACTACACAGAGAAACCCTGTCTTGAAAAACAAAACAAAACAAAACAAACAAACAAACAAAAATCCAGCCTCTTTAAGATACCCAAAGTCTCTTTAAAATTGCAAAGTTTGTCTAAAATATCCAAGGACTCTCTAAAATTGCAGTTTTTTAAAAAAAGATATCCAAGGTTTCATAACTATAGGCTTCGGTACAATAAAAAAAGTTAAATTCTAACTTCAAAAGAAGCAGCAGCCAGCAAGGTTGGAGGTGCACAGACCACCAGGCAAGTGCAGAGAGGGGGAGTGGTCCCTGACCAGGGAGGTTGTTGTCCCAGGGACAGGCACTCTCTTTGGTCCTGAGGACAGTGAGGGAAGCCAGGCATCCCTGAGGAGGTCAGAGGCAGCAGAACAAACACAACAACGCTTTCCATGATGTCGGGCGCCACCCAGAGGACTGATGGAGAATTTTCCTCTGAGATGCTTCCTTAGGTTTCAAGACACTGGGGGTCCTGAGCCTTTGGCATCAGCAGGGAAAGGAGCCTTCCTGGCTGGGGTGACAGCAGGCTCTGGAGACAGCTTTCCTGAGTGATAAGTGCTGTGTGGGGGTCTTCTTCCCCTGATCTGTAGTGCCAAGAGGGACCGAGAGACTCAAGATGAGGGGAACCGTCCACTAGGTGACACTGGTGTGCCTCTTGAGAACATGGAGCCTGTTGGGGAGGTGGAAGAAGCACAAGGTGCCAGGCAGAAGGTCCAGCCAAGGCAACGCTGAGGAGGCCGGAAGTGTGGTCTGGGTTTTTACAGCCTGTGACTGAAACCACCTTGAGCTCTGGGTGGCTCTGTGTAGCCTGTGGGGAAACCCAGAGGGCTGATTATTCCCCTGACTCCTGACTAGTCCCACAGAGGTTTCTTTTTTCTTTTTTTTCTTTTTTTTTGGTTTTTCGAGACAGGGTTTCTCTGTGTAGCTTTGCACCTTTCCTGGAGCTCACTTGGTAGCCCAGGCTGGCCTCGAACTCACAGAGATCCGCCTGCCTCTGCCTCTCGAGTGCTGGGATTAAAGGCGTGCGCCACCAAAGCCCAGCTCAGGGGTTTCTTTTGAGAGCAAAGGATGTGCCAAGCTCCAGAAACATCAGATGATGCCTTTGTGGCATTTTAGCCCACCAAGTCTGTGAGTGTTACAGTGGCTGCAAGAAACCTGGAAGAAATGCTTTTAAAATGTAAATGAAATCATAAGACTATCCAGAGGCATTTAGTGAGTTGTGAATAAATAATTATTCATGAATGAATGGAGAGAGAGAAGTAGAGACATGTGGAGATGGGAGAGATGGACATACCCACAGAGAGAATATGAGAATATGAATGAACATAAATACACTCAGTAGATGTATAGTACCAACTCAAGAACTTTTTAAAAACTGATTCACCCAGGTATAGCACTGCATGTCTTTAATCCCAGCATCAGGAGCAGCAGGTGGATCTCTGTGAGTTCAAGGCCAGCCTGGTCTACACAATTCAAGGCCACCCAGTAATACATAATGAGACTTTCACAAACAAAAACATTGCTTCACAACCCAAAAAGGTATTGTAGACACTAATATCCTAGTTAATATCAAACATTTCAAAGCTTTACTAATGAAGACAGTGTCTAGGAATAGGTAATCCACTGAATGGAACACATCAGACCATGTGTGAATTTAATTATTTGTTTGTTCTTTTATTTTAGTGCTGGGGATGGAACTCAGAGACCCACTCATGCTCGGCAAACTGTGTGCCATTGAGCCACACCCCAGATCCATGTGTGTGTGTGACTGGGAAGAGCAACTGAGATCATCCACAGAAAAAGAGGGAAGAGCTGCAGGGGAGGGTGTCTCAGGGACGCTCTCCGGATCCCGAAGGACTCAGAGCAAGGACACTGGGGATGAACAAGGTGGCTGGAACTAGAGCAGAATGCCCCTGAGTTGCCTGCACGCCCAGGGGAAGCTCAGACCCTCAGTGACGAGGGCAGGGAGCCGAGGGCTGCTCACACACCCAGAAGTTGTTTGCGGTACATCTTCTGTCATTCCATTTATCTTCTGCCAGCTCCACGCAGTCCTCATCCCCTTCGTTATTGGGCTCCCCCTCTTTCCAGAAGCTGCAAACATTACTAGTTATCAGAGGAGCCATCCTGCCCAGATCCCCACCCCATCTACTGCAGAGGTACTGGATCTTGGGCTTTCGTGGACAAAGTCTGAGGACCAAGCCAGTGGACAGGAGTGCAGGGCAGGGCTTGGCAAAATGTGAGGTCTAACTTCACCTCCATAAGAATCATCCCAGCAAAGTGAAAATGTAGATTCTGGAGAACTGACCTTAGTCTCAAGGGACAGATTGCCCAGGGATGTGGGGTCCTGCATTTGAAGTAGCCATGGTGCTTTGCAACACCAAAGGCTGTATTTAGGGGGAGGTCTATGTCCTGGCCTGCTGCCTCTGGGCCATGGATTCTGAGAGTTCACCTGAGTCTGAGTGGGGTGTCATCCACCCACTGCCAGGAACCTTCACGTCTGTGATCACTGAGTCCAATCCAGGAGCGTTCATTCTTTCTGATGTGCCAGTATTTGAGGAAGAGCTGAATGGAGGTGGGAGTCAGGAGGACAGAGTCAGAAGGATACCTCCATCATCCATCCATAACCCACTCTTCCCTGCCTCCCATACAAGCTTTTCTTCTCCCAAACCTAGTGCTGTTAGTCGAGTTGTGTGGACTGATTGTGAATGCATGCCATGGGTGCAGGTCAAAGTGCACATGTGTGGAATATGTTCACTTACGTCTCAATTCAGAGGTGTGTCCCAAGAGGGTCACATGATGTTTCAAAGCTCCTCTGACTCCCTTCACACCTAACCCACCTCTCATGTGTTCCTCCCCTACAGGACCTCCCCACTCCATTGTGCCTCCTCCTACAGGAAGCCCCCTCTGACTGCATCTCCTCCATGTCCCACAGCCTCCCATCTGGAATCCAATGCCTAGGACAAAGTGGTAGGATTGATGTGGTCCCACTCACCTGCTCTTCAACACTGTTGACAATCACCAGGTGGGCTCCAAGATCCTGGCAGGAGGAGGCCGAGGCTTCCCAGCTGCCCAGAGTCCTGGAGAAGAGGTAGCAGCTTCCCTGGAAGAGCTCCCAGTCCCAGGGGCAGGGCCGGCACAGGCCAGCTGCAGAGTAAACAGTGCAGTGGGGACACATGAGCTCAGGGCCTGGGTTCTCTTCTCCCCTCTGCCTTGGGCCTTAGAGTCCAGGGCTGGGCTTCTATTTCGGCTACCAACACAGTGCTCCCAAAACCTGGACCACAATCCCTGTGCTCTATCCTGCCTGCCTCAGTGGAAGACCAGAAGGCAGATTCTGAACCCTCTGATGACCCCTCAGCTCCCTCCTAACTCAGGCCCTGGAGCCTCACCCAGCGAGGCATTGATCTGAGTCAGCTGCTGCTGGATCTGCTCCAAGCTGGAGTGTGTCTGCTCAGGAGGAACAGCAACTACAAGAAGAGGTTTGCAACAATTAAGCACCAACTGTGTGCCTGGTGCAGAGCTGGACCCACAAGATCACTGTTGGTGGTCACAGTGACCCCAGGAGCCCATTTCACAGGCCAGGACACTGAGTCTCAGACCCTGTTAGTCCCAACACTACCAGTACACAGGACCTGACACAGGTCCATGGCCTCCCACATCCTGCCACACCCCCAGCATGCCTGTGCCCATGCTTGCCCACCTCACACAGCCCCAGAGTCCTCTCCCCCTCAGAGCCCCAGGTGCCCCTCACCCAAGCTGGAGCTCCCTGGCTGATCTGGGGGTTGTCCCTGTGGGTATGCAGGAATCCTGGAAACTGCAAGAGAGAAGGAAGGGCACACCCATACCCTCTGTGAACACCGATGGTACCTGGCTGTGCCAAGTTCAGCTCCAAGGGGAATATGGGCCCCATTTCAGAGAGGGACAGTCAGCTGTCCCTGGTCACAGATGAAATGAGGACCGTGTGGCTTAGATGTCCCAGCTCTGATGAATTTGGGGGGCTAGGCAAGGGTCATCCCAGAGGGAAAATCTAAAAGCTCACTTAGTGTCCCATGCTGGAGTTCTTGTTTAACAATCGCAAAAGATAAAATAGTAAACAAAGTAAAAGAAAAAAACCAGACAACCCTCCAAAAACAAACACACAAACAAAACACAAAACATAAAACAACCCGAAAGGATTCCACATTCCAGTCCCCCTTCCCCGGCCCTGCCCTGACTGACCTTGAACCAGGATGGTCAACATCAGCACAAAGAGGCCCAAAGAGATGAGAAGCAGGAGAAGCCAGGGCACACGGGTCAGACATTCTGCAGGATGGGCAGATAGACAGAGCTGAAGTCCCAGGGGCGGATCCTGCCCTGCTGTGTTCATTCTGCAGAGGACCCCTGACACCTCTGCCCCTGAATCACCCCAGTACCTGGCATGATCTTAGAGCTGCAAGCGAGACCCTCAGGGTCGTTCTCAGCAAATCCCTGACCTCCAAATGTGACCTCCTCCTCTGAATGGGACAGAACACAGCAGCTGACCTCCAAAGCTTGGCCACCTCCCTCACCCCAAGCTGGAGGCCATGCACATATCACCCTGGATCCTGGCCCAGCCCCCCTGACAGTACCCAGAGGTGCCCAGCCTCACCATGGTTCTTTGGCTGCTGGGTCTCTGGCTCTCCTGCCATCTTCTGCTTGTCTTGACTCCCCCTCTCCACCTCCTCTCTGCCCTGGGATTTATATAACCCCATGGCCTTCTGGAGCACCCCCTGTGAAGTCCATTCTTCTCTGACTCAGGAGGAAAAAAAGGGAACAGGATGGGGACATCCTCACCCCGGAAAAGTGTGGGGAGACAGGCATTGCTTGACACAACTAGAAGGTGGGAGCCTGGGTTAGGAGCTGTGCTGTATATTTTGATGTCAATGTCCTTGTTCAAGCCACATCCAGTACTGGCACTTGGTTTTCTCAGCTGTGCAATGGAGCAGTGAGGGGTTGGAGATGTAGCTCAGTAGAACGAGTGCTTGCCTGGCATGCACAAGGCCCTGGGTTCAATCCCCGGCACTGCAGAAACTCGGTGTGGTGGTGTGTAACTCTCATCCCAGAACTTGTGAGGTAGAGACAGAAGGATCAGAATTTCAAGGTTATCATTGGCTGCATAGAAAGTTAGAAATGTTAGAAGCTAAGAGGAGGAGGAGAAGTGGAAGATGAAAAGGAGGAGAAAAAATAAGAAAAATTAGTGTTTTTGCTATGAATTGTCAGGGTGAGGTTTAGTCCAGTGCTCAAGTAAAACATCATCCATTCTAATGATGGAGATTCACAGACACTGAGCTAGAGAGCTGCCTCAGTGGGTACAGTGCTTGCTATGCAGGCTGGAGGATCTGAGTTCGAACACCCGGAACCCATGAAAAAAATCCTGGATGCTACAGCACACACCTGTGACCCTAGCACTCCACAGTGAGGTGGGAGTTAGAGACAGGAGAATCCCTGACGACTTGCATATCAGCTAGCTTGGGAGTCAGCAGCAGAGATGGAGAAGAGAGCCTGCCTCGAAGAATGTGGAAGCTGAGGAATACTCCTGATGTATTCCTCTGACATCTAGACATTCACCGTGGCACACAAGTGCCTGCACCCCTATGGGGGGGGGGAGAGGAGAGAGGAAGGAAGGAGGGAGGGGAGGAGGGAGAGAGGGAGATGTGCAGACGTTATTCTACATGGTCAGCCTGACATAAAAGCCCAACCTTTCCTTGTTAGGTTTGACTTGGTAGGCACTGCTCTGGCCTTTCTAGGTGACCTGGGATCTTCTCTGTCCCTCCCAGGTGACAAATACTGCTAAAACAGTGCTCCCAGATGGGCTGTGTTGCTCACCTGTGCCTTTTTAAAAAAAGATTTGTTTGTTATGTAGACAGTGTTCTGTTTGCATGTGTGTCTACAGGCCAGAAGAGGGCACCAGATCCCATTATAGAGGGTTGTGAGCCACCATGTGGTTGCTGGAAATTGAACTCAGGACCTCTGGAAGAGCAGCTCTTAACCTCTTTTTTTTTTTTTCCTTTTTTTTTTTCTTTTCAAGACAGGGTTTCTCTGTGCAACTTTGCGCCTTTCCTGGATCTCACTCTGTAGACCAGGCTGGCCTCGAACTCACAGAGATCTGTCTGCCTCTGCCTCCTGAGTGCTGGGATTAAAGGCATGCGCCACCACTGCCCGGCAAGCTCTTAACCTCTTAAGATGGCTCTTAACCTCTGAGCCATTTCTCCAGCCTCCTGTTCACCTGTTTTGAGGGAAGAATTTCACAGGATGTCAGTCCCAAATGAAGCCCTGGTGTAACGGTGATAGAACATGGCAGCAATCACCCCATCCTGTAAACGTGTGAGACCACAGGACACATACAGCTCCATGCACACACACCCTCATATCCACGGTTGGGACTGCAGCTTGCATGAGCCCTGGGTCCTATCCCCAGCACCACTACCACCACCAAAGAAGTGCTTGCCCATATGCTGACCAATAGAGCAACCTCAGTCTGTTTGGGTCACAGACACAGTGGCTCCAGAACAACAGCAACTGGTGTCTCCCAATTCTGGACTTCAGGAAGCTGAAGAGGAAGCTGCAGCTGCTTCCTGAGTCTTAGATTATTTCTTGTTACTGTGTCTTCACAGGCTGGAAGGGTTCATGGAGTTCTCTGGAGTCTCCTCTCAAATTTAAAATTATGTATATATGTGTGTGCTTTGTATGTGTGAATGCAGTGCCTGAGGAGGCCAGATCAGATCATCTCGAACTAAAGTTACAGGTGGTTGTGAGCTGCCCTCTGTGTGTGTTGGGAACCAAATTCAGGTCCCCTGTAGTATGTTCTCTGTTCTCTGTCTCTGTCTCTCTGTCTCTCTCTCTGTCTCTCTGTCTCTCTCTCTCACTCTCCCTCTCTTCCCCTCCCTTTTTGGTTTTTTTTTTTCTGAAACAGAGTCTCACCTAGTCCAAGTTGGCTTTGAATAACTCAGTATACAGCCAAAGTTGACTCTGAATCCGGATTCTCCTGCCTCCACTTCCTGAGTATTGTGATGACAGACATGTGGTACCATTCCAGCTCTGGGGTTTCTTCTTTTTTCAGTTAATTGGAGGAGGAGGCATGCCACAGTGGAAATATGTCTCTTTTTCTCATGTGGGCTCCATGGATGGAACTCAGGTTGTCAGGCTTGGTGGCAAGCGCCTTTACCATGGAGTCGTCTGGGAAGCTCTCTGGAGTCTCTTTCATGAGGTCCTCAGCTCATTTATGAGGACCTGCTATCATGAGCTGACCTTCTGTGATGGTTAATATTGATTATCAACTTGACAGGACCCAGAATCACCATGGAAACAAGCCTTGGGCACGTCTGTGAGGGAGTTTCTAGATTATGTTAATGGAAGGGCGAAGACCCATCTTAACCAAGAGTGGCACTACTCCATGGCCTGGAGTCCCAGACTGAATAAAAAGCAGAACGCGAACTGATCAACAGCATTCATTGATCTCTGCTTTGGGACTTGGGATGCAATGTCAACATCTGCCTCATGCTCCTGCTGCCATGTTCTTTAATGAAAGTTCTGCCCACCAACTTTCTATCTTACTCTTCCCTTTCACCAAAACCATCTTCCAAACCCCCTCCTAAACCCTTGTGTGTGTGTGTGTGTGTGTGTGTGTGTGTGTGTGTGTAATATATTTATTATACATTTATAGGTGAGTGCGCCAGTGCACTTGGAGGGGTGGGGCCTTACAAGCCCTTCCTTCATCCGTGAGGACATGTTGATGGATCCAGCCTTCTCATAACTGATCAGTGTGAAGAGAACTAGCAACTGTTCAGTGCTCAGCCCTGAACTGGACTTCTATATCACCCCCTCCAAGCTCAGGTGAGGACGAAAAGAATGTAAGAGCTGGAGAAGGGGGAGGAATGCTGTGCATGCTGTCTTCTGTATGGGACATGGTCGGTGCACTCACAAACTCACTAGACTTGCGCGACTCTATCTGTCTGTCTCCCCACTCCTGTTTCTCTCTGCGTAGTGTATGTGCACGGCACACATGGGATGCATGTGTTTGGATGTCAGAGAACAGCCTTGTGGAGTCAGTTCTCCCATTAACCTTTATGTGGGTTCCAGGGATTGAATTCAGGTCACCACCAAGACGTAGCATTTGGAAAAGAGGAATTACAGAAGCAGGAATGGAACAGGGAGGTACAACAGTATTTAAGTTTTAGGAGGGAGAGTGTGAGGAGCAAGAAGTGAAAAAGGATGTGACCTTTCAGAGGAACTAGAGTCTGGAGGGCCCCACGAGGGAAATGGGAAGAGTAGCTCAGAATATGATTGCAAGGCATGTATCACCCAGAAGTCGGGCTACTAACATGGTGGGGGAATACCCCATCCAAGGGCCAGCGTGCTGCCTGACCTTCTGAGGGAAGGAGATGCCCCTTCTCTGCTGATGTGTCTACAGAGCTGGGGAAGTCCCCAGCTGAGCACAAAGAATTTGTCAAGCCAGGCAGACTGGGTTTAGACCCCAGCTCGGCCTCTCCTTCCGGCACCATGAACAAACAGGTTACCTCAGCTCTTTGAGCCTCAGGTTTTCCTATCTGCAGAATGGGAACTGCTATTGTGATGGTTAATATTCTCAACTTGATAGCATCTGGATTCACCTAGGAGGCAACCCCTGGGTATGCCTATGATGAGTTTCTAGATTGGGTTAGTTGAGGTGAGAAGACACACCCTAATGTAGATGGTGCCATCCCACGGATTGGGGTTTTGAATTGAATAAAAAGAAGAAAGTGAGCTGAGTACTTTGATTCCTCTTTCCCTGCTTCCTGACTGCAGATGCAATGTGGCCGGCGGCCTCACACACCTGTGTCTATGCCATTCATGCTATAGACTGTATCTTCAAAGCTGTGATCCAAACTAAATGCTTTCTTCAATGACTTTCATCACAGTCACGAGGAAGCGTAACTAGGGCTGCTGTCATTCAGATCACCAATGCCCTCCTAGAGCTGGGGTGCTGAATTCGGGGTTCCAGCCTAGAGTCCTATTGAAAGGCTGTGGAAGGGCTGGGGACATGGCTCAGTGTGTAAGGCGCTTGCTGTGTAAGCACGGGAGGACGAGTGGCAGCCTGTCTCTGGAACAACTCCCTCCCCCAGTGCTGAGGGACAAAGACAAGCAGATCCCAGGAGCTTGCCAGCTAGTCTAGGTGACACTGTCAGCCCAGGGTTCAAGAAAAATCCTGTCTCAGAAGATAAGATGAGGAACAGAGAGGCTTCTTCTTCCAGTGCATGGGCATTAACACAGAGACCCACATCAAACCCCTCCCCTCAAGGCTCAAGGAGTCATGCAGAAGAGAAGGTAGAAAGATTGTCAGAGCTACAGGTGGTGAACGACTCCAAGGAAACAGTGCCTTCCAGACACAGCAGAACTGGTACCTGTGTGAGCTCACAGAGACCAAGGCAGCACACACAGATCTGTGCTTTCAAACCAGACAAAATCCTAGCACTGAAGAGGGGAAGTGGACACGAAGTCCCACCCCTAACCAAGAATCTATTTGCCATTGATACCTGCTGGGAAAGGGAAAATCAGTTTCCTATAGTGGAGTGTCACTAGTATATCAATCACACTCCAGGACAGGCCCCATGCCCAGGAAAAGTTGGCCAACACAAAACAGACTCCATGGTTTGTGTGTGTGTGTGTGTGTGTATGTTTTGTTTTTATTTTTAACTTATTTATTTCTCTTTGTTAAGTTAACCTGTCTGATTTTTTTTTTGAGAAAGAGAAAAAAAATCATGAAGTTGAGTGGGTAGAATGAAGTGGGGAGAATCTGGGAGGAGATGGGGAGGGGAAAGAATATGATCAAAATATATCATATGAAAAACATTGGGACATGAATCTCTGACCTCCACATTACTTAGACACCCACACCCACACAAGCATGCACAAATGCACAAAAACATGCACATGAGTGGAGAACCTGTAGTAGATAAGGCCTCCTAGAAAGAAATAAGTGGAATACCTTTGAACTACCTAGGAAAACAGACTTAAATGAGGGATCATCTGGATCAGGTTGGGCTGTGGGCATGTCTGTAGGGGACTGCCATGATTGTCTTAACTGATGTGGGAGACCCAGCCTGAAAGTGGGTGGCACCATTCTCTGGGTTAGGGCACTGCACTGTGTAAGAGTCAGGAAAGCTAGCTGAGTTTGATGCAGCATGTGTTAGATCCTAGTTATCAGCAGAAACTCCGTTTTGTCCCAGTCTGCTGTTCTGCCCTGAGCTGCTACCCAGTTTCCTAAGGTTAGGCTGCAACCCCTCCAAGTGCCTCACACAGGTGTAAACCACAAACATTCCACCCTCTTCTGATGGGTTGGTGTAGAACCGGTCAGAACCACCAAACCACAGGACTCCTTGATAGGTTGAAAGTGTGGCACCGTGGAAAGTCCTCAATCACTTCTCCCTGTATTACATTAATATTGGATGTGACTGGGGAGATGTCTCTTTGTGGTTTTCCCCTTTAAAACTGGCTGCTGCCCCTGCCTCCGGAACACAGTGTGGAGCCCAAACGCTGCCACCTCTCTCAAATCAGTTTTCCTAAAGAACTTTTTGGCTTACTTGAACCTGGTCTTCTGTGGTGGATTATTCCTGGATTCTCAGACCATAGCACATCATTGCTCTCTGCTCTCTGTTGCAGCTGCTTCATATTTTTACCACCTTGACTTCTCTGCTAAGATGGACAGTAACTTAGAATTGTTACAATTGTGTCTTTTTTTGTTTTGTTTTTGGTTTTGAGACAGGGTTTCTTTGTGTAATCCTGCCTGTCCTGGAACTCACTTTGTAGACCAGGCTGGCCTCTAACTCACAGAGATCTGCCAGCCTCTGCCTCCCGAGTGCTGAGATTAAATGTGTGTGCCACCACCATCCAGCTGGAATTGTGTCTTAGTTAGGGTTTTATTGCTATGAAGAGATACCATGCCCACAGCAACTCTTATAAAGGAAAATATTTAATTGGGGCTGGCTTACAGTTTCAGAGGTTTAGTCTGTTATCATCATGGCAGCGTTCAGGCAGACATGGTGCTGGAGAAGGACCTGAGAGGCCCACATCTTGATCTGCAGGCAGCAGGAGATTGTCACACTGGGCCTACCTTGAGCATATGAGACCTCAAAGCCCACCCCCACAGTGACACACTTCCTCCAACAAGGCTATACCTCCTAACAGTGCCACTCCCTATGGGCCAAGCATTCAAACACAGGAGTCTATGGGGGCCATTGCTATTCAAACCACCACAGATTGTGAGTTAAAATCCTCTTCTTTCCCATGCTGCTTTCTGTCAGGGTGTTTCATCACAGCAACAGAAACGCAGCTGGGACAGGACCACTGACTGGGACCTTGGTGCCTTCCTGACTTTTAAAACAAAGACTTTTTTTTTAAATTTAAAACTATTATGTGTATTTATGTGTGGGTATGCACACATGTGTGGGTATTCGCATATATGTATAGTTGCTCTCAGAGACCAGAAAAGGACATCAGATTCCCTGGGATTAGAGTTACAGGCAGTTGTGAGCCACATAATGTGGATCCTGGGGATTCAAATTGGGTCCTTTGCAAGAGCAGTATGTTCTCTCTCTCTCTCTCTCTCTCTCTCTCTCTCTCTCTCTCTCTCTCATTTTTTTGAGACAGGGTTTCTCATTGTAACAACTTTGGCTTATCGTGGAACTCACTTTGTAGATCAGGCTGGCCTCAAACTCACAGTGATCTGCATGCCTCTGCCTCCCAAGAGCTGGTATTTAAAGGCATGTGCCACCATGCCTGGCTACAGTGTGTGCTCTTAACTGTTGGGCTATCTGTGCTGGACAGTCTTCCCTCAACTAGACACAAGTTAGAGTCATTTGGGAAGAGGGATTCCTGATTGGGGAAAAAGCCTCAATCACATTGACCTACGGGCAAGTCTGTCAGGGAATTTTTTTGATTAATAATTCATGTGGGAGGACCCAGCTCACTGTGGGAGGTGTGTCCCTTGGGCTGGTGGTCCTGGGTTGTATAAGAAAGCAGACTGATAAAGCCATGACAAGCAAGCCAAAAGCAGTGTTCCTTCATGGCTTCTGCTTTAGTTCCTGCCTCCAGGATCCTGCCTTGAATTCCTGCCCCGACTTCCCTTAATGAATGACTATAAGTTTTAAGGAGAAATAAACTCCCAAAGTTGCTTTTGGCCATGGTGTTTTACCACAGAACAAGAATGAAGACACCATCTCTCCAGCCATTCTTGTTGATTTTTTTTTCTTCTTGGCCTCCCTGAAAAGAACAGGTCTCTTCTGTCATGTCCTTGTGCTGTGGAATAATCCTCTTGTACACTAAAGATTTGTCACTCAAATTCATTTAATAAAACACTGATTGGCCAGTAGCCAGGCAGGAAGTATAGGCAGGGTGACCAAACCAAGAATGCTGGGAAGAGGAGCAGTGGAGTCAGGAGTCACCAGCCAGATGCAGAGGAAGCAAGATGAGAATGTTGTACTGAGAAAAGGTACCAAGCCACATGGCTAAACTTAGATAAGAATTATGGGTTAATTTAAGTGTAAGAACTAGTTAGTAATAAGCCTGAGCTACCAGTGGGGCATTTACAAGTAATATTAAGCATCTGAGTCAGTTACTTGAGAGTGGCTGCGGGACACAGGTAAATTTCTATGTACATTCTTGCCCATTTCATGCTGCCTCACCTCAGGCCCTAAAGCAGTAGTCCACCTGACTACCAACTGAGACCTGCAAAGCTCTGAGCAAAACAAACAGTTCTTGCTTATAAACGCAAGAAGGAGTCATTTTCCTATCTCTGTGACCTCACTACATGACAGAAGCAACCTCAAAGAGGTAGTGTTTTTTCCTTCATGATTTCAGAGGGTTTCATATAGAATGGTAGGGAGGGCATAGTTGAACAGTTCAGTTTACTAGATTCATAGCTGGCCAAGGAAATTGGTGACTTTTCTTCCCCTGCAGCCTTGCACAGGGGCATTATGAATGTTAGCCAGCAGAGAGGAGACTTCCATTGTGGGTCCAGCCTGATTTTCTGTGTCCTGGTACATGGTTTCTTTCTGTTCTTGACATAGAACAGGATATAGAAATGGAGAAAACGACTCAGACTTCTACCTTTGAGTGGTTTTCCCAGGCATGTGTGTACAGTCTACAGTACCCACACTGTGCTGCAGAGTTAAAGATTTCCTCCTAAGAAGTGTATCTGGGTGCCTCCTTCCATTCCCCTACCCTCCTAGTCACTAATAGCCATTATTCCACTCAGCTTCTGTGAAATCAAGCCTTCAATTTCCACAAATGATCATGTCTCACAAAAATAAGGTAGAGCCTTGGGGTGGATACGTGGATAAGGGCACTTGATGGCAAACCCAATGACCCGAGTTCAAGCCTAGGAATTCATGTAAGGTAGGAGGAGAGAACAGACTTGACAAAGTTGTCCTCTGACCTCATGTGTGATGGTACAAACGTACACCCCCACCTCGCCCTCTTTTTACCTCCCATCTCTCTCTCATACACACAGATCCACCAATAGGAGAGAGCTCAGTGCTTAAGAGCACTTGTTGCTCTTGCAGAGGACCTAGGTCCAATTCCCAGCACCCATATGGTGCTTCTAACTTCTGTTACTGTAGTTCCAAGGGATCCAATAGGCACACATGTACACATTATAATACATATATGCAAACAAAACATTCATGTACTTAAAGTAAAAAAAAATAAGTCTAAGAAAAAAATTAAACAACAACATAGGTTGTGTCTGTAACTCAGTGATAGATTAAATACCTAGCATACATGAGGTGGCCCCAGATCCAATTCCTGGTACAAAACAAAACAAAACAAAACAAAACAAAACAAAACAAAACAAAAACAAAAAGACAAAACACCATCTTCCCCAACGAAAACCTCAAGGCAGACCATGTACGAGGAATGACAGCCAGGGTTGCCCTCTGGCTTCCACACACAGGTGTAAATGTGGGCACATGCAATCCCCCACAAACGTACCTGTGTCCACAAAATTAAATGTATTAAAGATAATTGTTATGGTCAGACCAGGCCTGGCATTACAGGCTGCAATCCCTAGTAGTAGGAGAGTTGAGGCAGGAGAATCACAAGTTCAAGGGCTGCCTGGACTGTAGGATGAGTTCAGCCCCAGTCAGGGTAGCTTCAGACCCTGTCTCAAAACTTAAAGACAAAACTAAAAGGAGGGATAGCATTGTAGTTTAGTGGTTATATGCTAGCCTGACATGTATGAAGCTCTAGGTTTCATCCCAAATACTGGTTAAGAAATAAAGGAAAACAAAGCTGGTGGGAACCAGGTTTCTCACTATCAGAGGAGTTAAGGTGTCAGAAGCTGGAGAGCTCAACAGAGTACAGTGGAGTGTTAGCACTAGCTAGTAATTTCCAAAATGTATACGAGCATGGGCATGTATATTTGTACATTATGATACAAATAAGTTTGAAACCACATTTATTGTTAGTTACTTTTGTATTGCTGTGATAAAACACCATGCCCAAAGCAACTTATAGGAGAGTTTATTTGGGGCTCACAGTTTCAGAGTGTTAGAGTCCATGATGGCCTAGTGGAGGTAGCAAGCAGCAGCAGGAAGCAGACAGCTAGGGCAGCAGCTGAGAGCTCACATCTCAAAGAGCAATCAGGGGACAGAGGGACCTAACTCAGAACTGCCCAAGGCCAGTCTCTAGTGTACACCTCCTCCAGCAAGGTCACAGCTCCTAACCCCTCCCACCAGTTCCACCATCTGGGGACCACAGATTCAGACATCAAACCTATGAGTCCATGGGGGCCATTCTCATTCAGTCACCAGTGTGTGTGTGTGTGTGTGTGTGTGTGTGTGTGTGTGTGTGTGTGATCCTGTAGGAGTCAGTTCTCTTCTTCTACCAAATGGGTTTGAAGGGTCAAACTCAGGTCATTGCCTGGTGTGGTGGTGCACATTTTTAATCCTGGCACTCAGAAGACAGAGACAGGTGGATCTCTGTGAGTTCCAGGCCAGCCAGGGCTACACAGTCAGACTCTATCTCAAACAAAGAAACTGACCACAGGTCACTAGGATTGGTGGCGAGTGCCCTCACCCACTGGGCAATCTTGCTCTATGTTATGATTTTGTTGCATTTGGGGAGCCTGTGGAATCTTTAAGGTGTGGTTGGCAGAAGTAGGCACTGGGGTCAGGCCTTGGGGGTTGTCACCCAGCCTCATTTCCGTCTTTCTATCTCTGCTTCTTGTTTCCTACTGCAATGTGACCAGTGATTGCCACCAGTGATGGAATTGCCCCGGCCATCCTTGCTGTGATGGACTGTGTCCTAAACCCTGAGCTGAAATAAACCCCTTCTTTATCTATGTCTGTCATTGGTCACAGCAGTGTGAAAGGTAACTAATGTGGCACATACATGTATATGTAGTATGTATGTTTACATTTGTATGCATAAAATACATGCGTGTTTATGTGTGAGTCTATGTGGATGTGTGTATGATTAAGTGTGTGAGTGTATCTGTGCATGTGTGTGTGGGTATGGGTGTCTATATTTGAATACATGGTCCCCAGCTGGTGGAATTGTTGGGAGGGATTAGGAAGTGTGATCTTGCTGGAGGTATGTCACTGGAGACTGGCTTTGAGGTTTCAAAAGACTCTAGAGCAGTGGTTCTCAATCCTGATGCTTCAAACTTTAATACAGTTCCTCACGTTGTGGTGACCCCCAACCATAAAATTATTGTTGTTGCTACTCATGACTGTAATTTTGCTACTGCTATGAATGATGTAAATATCTGTGTTTTCTGATGGCCTTAAGTGACCCCTATGAAAGGGTCGTTGAACCCCCAAAGGGGTCATGACCCACAGGTTGAGAACCACTGCTCTAGCAGTTTTCCCAATGTGAGCTCTCAGCTGCTGACCCAGCTGACTGTACCTGTGCATATATCTTTGTTTGAATGTGTGTATGGGAAGTTTGTGTCCCATTTGTTTAATGAGAGGATCTGAAGCCTTGATACAACCAACAATGAATACCCTAATATCCAGATCTGGGTTTCTGAATTCCATTTTCCACTAGAAAGCACACCACCCTCTTTGAGTAAACAGTTAATTCCCAAGGGGAGGGTAAGGAGTAAAGCTGGGACATCTAAGTGGGGCAGAAGAAGAAAACCAGAAACAATTAGGGGTATGTCAGAATGGTTCAGAAGCAAACCCGCTAAGCTTCTGCTGGACAAATCAAAGACAGCTTAAGCATTAAAGGAAAAAGAATCATCAGCACAATGATAGAGTAAAATTCCCCCTTCCCTAAGAACAGTTAAAAGCCCAGTGAGATTTCACAGAATCAACGGTTTCCAGAACCTTGGAAACGATCCAAAAACTTACAGTAATCCAGTAAGCATTTAGAAACAAAACAAAACAAAACACACACACACACAAAACCCCAAACCTCAAACCTCACAAAAGAGCAAGCACTATGGAATTCCAAGCTGCCCTACTTCTGATATCGTTTCCTCATCTCAGAAGTGGATTCTTAATTAATTAATTAATTGAGACAAGGTGTCACTATGTAGCCTTGGCGGGCCTCGAATTCTTTATGTAAATCAGACTGGCCTGGGATGCGCAGGGATCCATCTGCTTCTGCATCTCCAGTGCTGGGATTAAAGCAGTGTACCACCACACCCAGTATGTCTTCGTATTTTAAAAGCCCTTGTGTGTGTATGTGTGTATATGATGTGTGAGTGCAGGTGTGCCTGTACCATGATGTGCACATGGAGGTTAGAAGACAACCCTGGGTGCTGGTCTTTGCTGTCCACCTTGTTTAAGATCTCTCGTTTGCCACCGTGTGCCGTAGACCAGTTGGCTTGAGCTCCAGGGATTCTCCTGCCTCCACCTCTGATCTCACGGTGGCAGCACTGGAGTGGCAGGTGTGTGCCACCACGTCTGCCTTGGGTCCTTAGGACTGTGTGACAAGATTTTCCCACTGAGCCAACTATCTAGTCCCTAGATTCTTCACTTTTTAGTATATTTTTATTTTATGTGTATGAGTATCTTGCCTTCATGGAAGTGCACTGTATGTAGCAAGTACCTTTGAAGGCCAGAGAGGGGGTGGCAGATCTGGAATAGGACTATCGACGTTTGTGAGCTGCCATGTGGGTGCTGGGAACTGAACCCAGGTTTTCTGTAAGAGTAGCAAGTACTCTTAACCACGGAGTTGTATCTCCAGCCCCTTATTTTTATTTCAAATTCCGTGTATGCACACATGAGTACAGGGCCCAAGGTGGCTAGAAGAGGACGTTGAATTCCCTGGAGCTGGAGTTACAGGTGGTTGTCAGCTGCACAACATGGGTACTGGGAACCAAACTCAGGTCCTCTGGAAGAGCAGCAAGCACTCTTAATAGCTGAGCAATCTCTTCAGGTCTGGTAAACATTTTAATTAACGTGTATTAATTGTTCGTATTAATAGGGTTCGATATTTCCATATACGCGTACAGTATGTGCTGACAAACACAGCCTTCTTATTTCTGTCTATTCCACTGTCATCTATTCCAGTCTTTAGTACTCACTATCCTATTTTCAAGTCATTCCCCCACTGTGTGTGTGTGTGTGTGTGTGTGTGTGTTTGTGTGTGGTGTGTGTGTGTGCAGTCATATTTTGTATGTGTGTGGGTACATGTGCATGCATGTGTGGAGGTCTGAGGTTGATGTTAGAAATCATTCTCCATCATTCCTCTTCCTTTCTGCCTCAATGAAATAGTCAAACCCAGAACTCACTGATATGGCTGGTTTTGTTAGCCAGCTTGCTCTGGGGATTTCTTGTCTTTGTCTTGCAAGGCTGGAATTATAGAAAGGCTGCTAACCTCTGATGATCTTAACCCCAGTCCTCAACATATGTGGCAAGCTCTTTAGCCACTGAGACATCTCCCCATGCCCTTGAGTCTGTTTTTTTAGGTTGTACATGTGAGAAAGAAATGTGGCACTCATCTTTCCATGCCAGATTAATTTCTGTTTCTGTTTTTGGGGCACTGCCCCAAATGAGGAGTAAATGCTGAGGTAGAATTTAACATTCTACCTGCGATGCCCAAGGTTGAAGGTATGCCCCAACAGATACAGACAGCTTTTGGAGTGGGAGACTTTGCCAAGGTACTTACTATATGACTTTCCTGGGGAGATGTAAATAAAGTTCTTTTCACCCCAGATATGGCACCAGAGCAATTATCCCACCCAAAGCCAGTTTAGTGAACCGTGAGCTTATTGGGGTTACTTACAGGAGTGTCCAAAGTTTGCTTTTATGTGGTTGTGATAAACACCATGACCAAAAGTAACTTGGGGAGCAAAAGATTTATTCCAGACTATAGGCCACAGTCCATCATTGAGGGAAGAAGCCAAAGCAGGACCTTGAATCAGAAACCATGGAAGGATGCTGCTCTTCGGCTTGCTCAGTTTATACAGCCCAGGCTCACCTGCCTAGAGATGGCACTGCCCACAGTGAGCTGTGTCCTCCCATGTCAGTTAGCAATTAGATACCTTATAGACTGTAGGGCCCTGGCCCCCGTTTTGGGTAGCTGCTGCCTTGCTTGCTGACCTTGTCCTTGATGTCCTCCCTATGCCAATTCCCTGCCGGTTTCCACCCTCCTGAATGCTTAAGGGAAGTTCCTTGTTTGTGTATCCTGAATATTAGGCGTTAACAGCTTAATGCAAGAATATAGAATATATATACTGATATATAGAATATATCAGTAGCGAACTTCTGCCCTCTGGAGTTCCCCCATTGTGCTGTAAGCCTGTATTTAAGGCCTCCTCCCTCCTTCAATAAACGACATTCGGCATTCTGCAGAGGCGAATGGCCCGCTGTCTTTTGTCTCTGTTTTTCGATCCACAGCCCCTCGCTCGGACATGGTGAACGGGTGGTGGTAGCGCGGGTGTTATCGCTACAATAGACATGGCCACAAGCCAATCTCCTTTGGGAAATTCAGTTGAGGTTCTTTCTTCTCTAGAGTTGTGTCAAGTTGGCAAGTGATGCTGACTGACAGAAGGAACGGGTGAGGAGTTACAGGACTGCGGGTAACCCAAAGGCAGACTTATCACTGAAAAACCCATCCTAACATAGGGCATGACCCTTGAAAGCTGCATCCCGGGAGCTCCCTGCACAATTTCCAGGCAGCTGGCCTGCTCAGTTAGTCTCCTCTCCATGGCAACTACTGCTGCTTATGAAACCCTGGGGAAGAAGGGCCTTGTGAATTTTATAAGTTTCAGGAGCTTTCTGAGACTTACGAATTTTGTTTACATTCTGAGTGTTGATGAGCTTCCCTCTAGCAAGGAATGTTTCAATTCAGAGGAAAGTGCTACATAATAGTACCTAAGGAAATATCTGTTCAACCATGAGCGAGCAGTAAGGCAACTAAGTAGAGACTTGAGTGGTTCTACCTGACAGGGAATACTGACTTTACAGAATTCATCCAGAAAAGACATTAAACAGCCGGGCGGCGGTGGCGCACGCCTTTAATCCTAGCATTTGGGAGGCAGAGGCAGGCGGATCTTTGTGAGTTTGAGGTCAGCCTGGGCTACAGAGTGAGTTCCAGGAAAAGCGCAAAGCTACACAGAGAAACCCTGTCTCAAAAAACCAAAAGACAAAAACAGACAAACAAAAAAATAAGACGTTAAACAAGAAACAGCATCAATATCAAATAGCAGCAAGCTACACCCTGGAGAGATCATTTGATTTCCATAATTGCTACACTTTATGGTTAGAAATGTCCAGCAAAAAATATGAAATATGTAAAGGAACAAATATTACTCACATACAGGAAAATTTACATAGCAAATTTCCTTGAGAGAGCCCAGATGTTGGACTCACTAGCTGTCTCAGTCACTGTTCTATTCCTGTGTAGAGACACCGGGACCAAGCAACTCTTACAAAAGAAAGCATTTATTGTGGGCTTGCTTCCGTTTCAGAGGTTAATTCTCTATCGTCATGCAGGCGTGTGACAGCAGGCATGGTGCATGGAGCTACAACCTGACCCACAGGCCGCAGGCAAAGAGACACTGGGCCTGGTGCCAGCTTTGGAAACCTCAAAGCTCACCCCCATCAGCATACCTCTGCCAACAAGGCCACACCTATTGATTTTTCCAAACAGTTCACTGACTGGGCAAATAGATGCGCCTATGGGACCCATTTTTATTCAAATCACCACACTAGTCAACTTTGAATCAGCTATTTTAGTATTAAAGAACGAACAAAAACCATTATCTAACTAAGGAAAAGGATGAGGAGACGACCAGCACAGAGATCAGCCCCAGAGCGGTGTGGAGACTAATTTTAATTGCCAGTTTGATTCAATTATTGGTGACGTAAACCTTTCAGGTGCCTGTGTGCCAGAGACCAGCTTTGTCGGGGGAGGGGTGGGATAGGGTGGGAGGTGGGATAGGGTGGGTGGAGGGTGGGGTGTGAGGTGTGGGGGTGGTTCAGGTCCCCAAGAGGATGTGTGGAGTTGGCAGAGGGAAAATGGAGGTGACAGACATGATCTGAGGGTAAATTGGGATGGCTACCTGTGGGGGGCTCAAAACAGCTTGACCACACAGCTGCCACGACAGGCTTAGGGGCCCAATTACAGCTGCCATGACAGGCTTACTGGCAGGTACCACTGGGTCCCCAGAAAAAGCCACAAGCTGACTACCCAGGGAGGGCCAGCATCTAAGAGGAAAAATACCTGACATTCCAAACATTCCCAGCACACACCTGCACCCCTAGACAATTGTCAGCCAATTAAGGTCCTGAACCCTGGAAATCCCCTCACCCCAACCTCTGCTATGATAAAAACCCTACCCCACCTGGGCTTGGGGCTCTCTGCTCTCACCACTGAGTTGGACAGACAGAGAGACCAACCTCCAAGCTTGAAAATAAAGGCTCTTTGCTTTTACACACGGGATTCGGTCTCCGAGGTGGTCTTTTGGGGGGTCCCCGCGATAACACTCCCTTTGCCATTTATTGAAAAAGAACTACACCTTTTGTACTCAGGAGTTTAGCCACCGGCAAGATTGAAAGCTGACTCAATGGTTCAGGGACAGAAAACAGTCATTAACTTCTTTACAACATGTTTCCTGAGACAAAAGCGATAGGTTCAGCAAGTATCTAAATGCCTATTGTTCTCAAAGGTTCAGTAACTCTACCAGGAGCCCTCTTACTTTAATTAGAAGGGCCACAATTTCCTCCTGCCAGAGATAAAGAGAATGATTGCTTTTAGCAAGCAGGAACTTTCCTCAAGACCCTGAGGGAATAGAGACCCTTATCCAAATGCCTGGCCTTGGGAAAAGGACTTCCTTGGGGGACCAGACACTACACTACAGTTTAAGAGCAATTTTCATTCCTCAAGGGGATAAGCACTGAGCTGTTTCCTAATGTTTTCCTTTGTGTCTCAGTCTTATTCTATGGGCCTGTTCCCCTCAAACGCTCTCATAAGGGAAGGTCCTGGTGTGTTACTCTTTTCCCATTATACCACCATTCTGATTTCTCTACACTTATTAACTGAACTCTTGCACTTAATGGCCTCAGGCTCTGCATCTAGATTGTAGGTGTTTCATCCTTGGGATCAGGTGTGTCTAGTAAACCTTGAACTTTCCTGTTCTTGGTGTAATTAGGAGGGCACAATGGGATTCCTGGTTTCATGCTGGTGGGGATTTTTTTCCCCAAATAATTATTTTGTTTAAAGAGGCTGCCATTTTATATATTTTCATCCTTCAAAGCTTGCACAAAATTTCCCAAAGGAAAAGGCATAAGGGAACTTCTATAACACATAGAGAGAATCATTAAAAATGAAAGTTGTAAGGCTCTGGAAAAGTGTGGTCTGTAATGTTGAAATGCTGGGACTTTGTCAAATGACAATGGTCATTCTGTCCATGCCGCCTGTGAGGGCATTTCCTGAGGAGAGAAGCTCTACCTGCAGGGTGGGTGGTCTCATCCTGTGGCATCAATGAAAACAGTGTGGAGAGGAGCAAGCTGTCGGAGCTTCTGCACTCATCTTGTTGGACCCCAAAGGTTAGGGTCTCGAGTGGGCTCCCCAAGAACCCAGACTCCAGTCCAGTTGATGCAACAGCAAGAGTTTTTTATTGCAGCTGTACAGTCAGGCAAACTCAGCTCAAAAGAGCAAGAGTCTCATTGCACTACAGTCACATAGGCACTTTTAAAGGAGAAACCCACTAAAGCCACAAGATTACAATTCCCATACAATTTCGTTTCGATTGATTTATGTCTAGAGGCTAATTTCATAAGATCATGGTCTGGTTACAAAGTGATCACAGAGGGGGTACAGTTACGTCAGTGTGCACATTCTTCCTGGAACCTCAAGGGGGGTATCAGGGCAGGAGTAGAGTTTACACCAAGGTCACAGTGGTCCTTCCTGGAACATTTGCAACTATCCCAGTCACAGTTGAGCACATCTCTTAACAGAAATCTCTTTACATTGTTACATTGTTGCAGGGATGGTTGAATAATGGTTGAGTCAGCTTGCTCTGGGAACTAGTTTTCTTTTTAGTTCTTTATTCTCCTGGAGCTTGGGGGTGTAAGCCTGAAGGGTTAGGGTCTTTCAATCTCTCTCTTCTTGGTCTGCACAATACATGCTACATTCAGACCTTAAATTGTTTATGTGCTGTTTGAGCTCACTGAGAAGCTGGCTCTGCAAGTGAGGTTAACCCCAGCTCAGACTCAAGTGAGTTTTTGCCAAGTGTCCTTCAAGGCCCTTTGTGTGGGGATGAGTTTACTTCCTGTCTTAGGGTTTTATTGCTGTGAAGAGACACCGTGAAACATGGCAACTCTTATAAAGGAAAAACATTTAATGGGGTGGCTTACAGGTCAGAGGTTTAGAGGTTATTGTCATGGCTGAAAACATGATGCCATGCAGCACACATGGTGCTAGAAAAGGAATATCTTAATCCACAGGCAGCTGGACACTGTGTACCACACTGGGCATAACTTGAGCATATGAGACCTCAAAACCTGCTTCACAGTGACACACTTCCTCCAGCAGGGCCACAGCCACTCCAACAAGGCCACACCTCCTAATAGTGCCACTCCCTATGGTCCAAGCATTCAAACACCTGTGTCTATGGGAGCCATACTTATTCAAATCAGCACATCCCCTAACTCTGTGACAAAGAGAGAAAAGAACAGCAAAACAGCCTGAGTAAAAACTTAACTGTCCTTGAGAACAGCTGGAAGCAGAGGTCATTACTGCTTATCCTGTGGTATGAAAGAGCCTGCCATGGGAGAGAGAAGCCAGAAGTTCAGCCATGGGGTAAAGCTCAGTTGGGAACTCCAGTTGCCTGCCTCAACTTCCCCAGTCTGGGAGGCTTGATTTCTGTTTGCGAGGACCCAGTTTGATGATATAATTTGTATCTTTCGCTATTTGTTCTTTTACTTAGATACCGCCCCCAAGGGGACACCGCTCTGCCTAGAACGCCTAGAACCAGTCTGACCATTAATAAATTTTAACAAAGAAGAGGCTTAAAAGCCTCTTATAAATCCAGATATTAGTGACAGGTCTATACACATGGGACTTAGGATTCCCCAACACAGCTCGGTTGCCTCAGTCACAGGTTTCTAAAGACAAAGAATACAAAGTTACAATTTGTTCTCAAGTAAGCAGACTGTCTTTGTGAAAACCAAGCTTGTTTACAGAAGCAGAAAGAGCAGTAAAAACAAACAAACAAACAAATAAACAAACAAAACCCTTAACAGCCCTTAACATTTGTAGGTGTAATTTATAGTTAATTTATAGTTCTCTTAAGCACAGAGATTTTAAACTTTTTAACATAAAGTTAGCTATCAACATAACCTTAGCCATTACATTTCCCCCTTGAGTTATAGCCTGAGTTAAATCCTTGACTCTGTGGTGGGTACCTGTTCACATTGGGACTTAATTAATCAGCTTAATAGCTCCTAAGCGGGAATTTATATTTCTGGTTAAAGCATTAATGACGTAGAGGCCAATAGCAGGAGCAGGAGGTCTAAGGGCCCTTCAATGGCTGACAGTAGTGTTACTAGCCAGGAAGAACCTGAGAGAGAAAATGGGAGCCATTCACTTCCTCCTTGTAGGGCCTCTTCCCTTTCTGTGAGGCATTTTTGAGTTTCCGCCAAATTATTCCTGATAATTCCTGAGTGGTTTGCATATAAGCAGCAAGTTTCCCCAAGGTCATACAGTAACCTTGTTCTGTGTAAAGCAGATCAAACACTACTATGCTGTAAGACTACCTCAGCTAATGAGTTGATCCTGTTCTTCTAATTTTTTTTTTCGAGGCAGGGTTTCTCAGTGCAGTATGGGCTGTTCTGGAACTTTCTCTGTAGATCAGACTTTTCTCCTAAGTGCTGGGATTAAAGGCGTGTGACACCACAACCCAACTTAGACATCCTAAAGTTTTGTAGCTGACATCAGCCATTGCTGTGCCTGTTGCCTGGAGAGTGGCTCCAGCTGTCCCCAGTCCTAAGCTTGCTATGAGGGGTATGAGGAGAGGAACTGCACATTTCTCTCTGCCCCAGGGAGCTGGAAAGATTTGTGAATACAGGGCTCTCTCCATGCTGGGATGTTATACATGAACAAGGAACTAGGAATATTAAGATATAAAATTTTGGGGTTTGATGCATATGCCAAACAGCTAAGTGGGGATGTACTCTGTCATCACATGCAAACTAAACATTTTCAACCAGGAGGTGAAGGAAGAAATCTCTACCTGATGAAGCAGTGGCCAGGAGCTGTGAGACATTTATGGCAAGTTTGCCTTTGCTCTTAAAGGGGGATCTAGACACATATCCCATGACAGAGCAGGAACATAGATAAAACATACTAGTCTACAACCCATGTCAGTCTTACCTTTAGCGGATCTTCTCTGACTTTAGTGATGGTCCATTTTCTGCGGCCAGGTCATTATCCCCTGTGACATGCCCGACCTAGGAGTGATGTATCAGAGGTTCTGACACTATCTGCCTTGGTGAGGCAAAGCAGGGTGATCAATTCTCCAGTGTCCTGATTGTCCACAGTCTGGGATGGGTCCTAGAGGTGGGTGCAATGGAGCAGTCTCTCCCAGTGGTTAGTGTTATCACAATCCAGATGGAGTCATCTTCTTTGGTGGAGACCTTAGGGCTGCTACTAGGAGCTGGCATTTTTTTTTTTAAATCTAACATGTAGGTGGGCTTTTCTTTCTCACCCACCAGTTCCCAAATAACCAACACCCAAATAATCAAATAATCAAAATTAATTATAAATGATTGTACAATAGCTCAGGCTTGTTACTAGCTAATGCTTACAACTTAACCCATTTCTATTAGTCTACATTCTGACACGTGGTGTTACCTCTCTTTCATCTTGCACCTCCTGTTTCCTCTCCATGTCTCACTGGTGACTCCTCCAACTCTGCCCTTCTTTTCAGTGTCCTTAGTCTGGTTTTCCCGCCTAACCTTATCCTGTCCAGCTATTGGCCAGTCAACTTCTTTATTAACCCAATCATAGTGACATATATTCACACAGTGTAGAGGAATATTCCATACTAACACAGGAAGCCCTTTTCACTAAACACTTTAAATGCCGTATTCAACAGATCTTTGAAGAGTGTTTGAAGGCTATCTATTAAGTATATTTGATTTTAAATAAACTTTACTTGTTTTAGGCTTAACCTTGAAAACATATACAGAAGGTTAAATAAAGCTTATCCCCGTTTCTTGAGCCTCTGTTATTCTTTATCTAGAGCAGTGGTTCTCAACCTTCCTAATGCTTCAACCCTTTAATAGAGCTCCTCATGTTATGGTGAGCCCATAAAACTATTTTTGTTGCTACTTCATAGCTATAATTTTGCTACTATTTTGAATCATAATGTAAATATCGGATATGCAGAACATCTGATATGTGACCCCTATGGGGACTGCGACCCATATGTTGAGAACCACTGATTGAGACTAATACAGCTCTCTGCCATCTTAGTCTGTCCAAAACTCTTATCAGATCTTATCTCATACCATCAAACCTCTGCTGGTCTTTTTTAAAGTCATATTTTTAATCAGAAGATATAACTAGGGATATGAGTCCCTGATAATGATTGTTAGGCTGGCATCAAAACCTGGCCAGAACGTGTTACTACTGAAGGCTATATGGATGTTCACAGTCTGTGATGCCACCAGGGGCCATGTTGGGGTTCATGGTCCTGCTTCAGCCAGGGGGCTGAGTTGATGTCTGTGGCCCATGTTACCACCAAAAGCTATGCAGATGTCTGTGGTCTGGGCTGCTGCCTGAATCTGTGTTGATGTCTATGGGCTGGGCTGCTGTTGGGGACCCTGTTGGTGTCTATGGCCTGTACTGCCACCAGAGACCATGCTGAGGTCCCTGGCATGTGCTGATGATGGAGACCAGGTGGATGTCCATAGTCCGTGCTGTCACCAGATAGCATGTGGAAGTCCATGTTCCTGCTGACTGTAGGAGCTTCTTCAGTGGTGTCAATGACTGAAGACACATAGTTGAGAAAGAAAGACATAGAAGGCTTCTGTGACAACCTCCCCTCCTCCCAAAAAGTAGCAACCTAGACAGGAAGCCATTGAAGAGAACTCCTAAGAACTGTGATAAGGAAGCTGAAGTGTAGCTGTCCACAATAGAGGGTTGCTGGTGGGGGTAGGGGTGGAGAAGGACTCACTCTTCTTTAAGGGGCTGGCCACTGGGAGTTTGACCATGCTCCAGTGACTATATGAACAACACAAATTGGACTTTTTAAATCTTTTTTGGGGGGAGTGGGGGAGGCCACAAGGGTAGAGGAGCAGACTACCACTGCCCAGCTGGGATTGTGTCTTAGTTAGGGTTTCTATTGCTGTAAAGAGACACCATGACCATGGTAACTCTTTTAAAGGAAAATATTTAATTGGGGCTAGCTTACAGTTCTAGAGGTTTGGTCACACTTCACTGTGACAAATACCTGAGAAACTAACACAGTAGGTTAATTGAGGAGATTCAGTCTGAAGTACAGAAAGAAGAAACAATAATAATTAAAAAAAAAGTAACAGAGCTTCACAGACCGGGGACGTCCCACCAAGAATGCTGACACAGCCATGTTAGAAGGGCTGGGGATGTGGCTCAGCTGGTACAACACTTGTCCCCAGCACTGCATAAAGATGTGGTGGTGGCACACACCTGTCATTCCAGCTCTCAAGATTGTGGAGGCAGAAGGATCAGGAGTTCAAGATTGTTCTCTGCTACACAGAGTTTAAGAAGCCAGCCCGGGATACATGACACCTTATATCAGAAGAAAGAAAGGAAAGCCTTGACGGTCATTGAAGATGGACCTCTTCCTTAAGCCACAGTTTGAAAACCAAGGAAGTGAAACTATGAGGCCTGGTCAAGAGGCTGGGGTCTGAATTTAACCTTTGGCCCCGGGTGACAACGTGACTCTTTGAACCTCCAGAAATACTAAGAAATAACTACATAGCAGGAAGCCTTTTGGTAAAGAACAAATCAGTTCCTCTTCCTGTTACAGTGGTAAAATACCTTGACAAAGTCGATTTGAGGATTTATTCTGGCTCTGTGTTCAAGGTTCAGTCCCTCATGGTGGGGAAGTCAAAGCAGCAGCAGCCTGAAGCGGCTGGTCACTTCCCACCAGCAAGGACACAGAGCGGCACAAATGCAAGTGTGCCCGCGCTCAGCTCCCTTTCTCTGTGCAGTCCAGAATCTGCTGAGGCCATGGTGCCACCCGCAGTGAGGATGGGACTTCCCACGTCAATGAACACAATCAAGATGCTCTCCCACAGGCAAGTCTGTCTCCTAGGTGACTCTAGATTTTTTTAGGTTAACAACCAACACTAACTGCTACATTCACGATTGCCTCCAACCGGCCTGCCAATCACCTTGGCAGGAAAACAACTTGAAGAAAATGGTTTCAGAAACTTTGGAGACAGTGTGATCCTGCCAGTCAGCTTAGCTTGTTAGAACATGGTGCTGACCATGCCAAGGTGTGTTAAATCACCCTTAAAGGCTAGCAGTTACCGAGCTGGGGGGTAGTGCAGGGGGAGAGTGCTTGCCTAGTGTGAGCAAGGCCCTGCGTTCAGTTCCTGCATGCAGTACCACTGCAAACCGAACCAAAACCAAACCCAAAACACCCCAAAGAAATATTATGAGGTGTATCTAAACATGTAGCTCAGCAGGGTGGTCCCTTTGTCATTGTTCTTTTTCATTAAAAGGTCTCGGGTTTGGAATTCAAGGGGGACACTAAGGTATATTTATTTTTAGGTAAGAGATGTATTGGAAGAGTTATTAGTGCCGTGGCAAACAGCAGAACCACAGGGGCTCTGGAGAGCAAAGGCCCTTGCACCATGGACACAGACAGCATGGCAAGGTCATGAGGCAGAGTGGGAACCCTTCCTCCAGGTCTCAGAGGAAGAGAGGCTTCGCATAGTCAAGCTGTTTCTTGCGAAAACGAGGGAATTCTGGGGAAGGAATGCGCTACTCTGAGAATGTAGGGGAAGAGGGGTACATTCACCTGTACTCAAAATACAGCCAGGGGATATAGCTTCTTCTTCTTCTTCTTTTTTTTTTTTTTTTGGTTTTTCGAGACAGGGTTTCTCTGTGTAGCTTTGCGCCTTTCCTGGAACTCACTTGGTAGCCCAGGCTGGCCTCGAACTCACAGAGATCTGCCTGGCTCTGCCTCCCGAT
>CABHPH010140687.1:30010-41594 GCA_902168325.1 Peromyscus nudipes | reverse complement strand
CTTAACACAGATCTAACAAGACAGAATTTTTACAAACTCACATATCTTATTTTCATCTTTTTCTACTTCTTACTCTTAATTATTATCACTATCTCTATTAGAAAGATTCTCTTAACTAGACAGAAAGTACATACATCATTTCTAAAGTTTAGAGCTTATAGTCAGCTTTGCTATACAATACTGGGATTTAGTGAGTGTTGTCGTTATAAAGTTGTAATACTTGTTACTAGGGGCTGTAACATTCTCGGGGTGAAGTCCCCAAATCAGAACTGCACCCACCCCGCCAGCACGCACTAAGGTGGGCAACCTCTGACAGGAACTTTCCTCGGGGCCTGCGTCCATCCCAGCCAGTCAGTGAAAAACAAAAGCACCCACAACAGCCCTTCCACAGTTCCTTCAGAGAAACCCCTCTTCCACTGATTTTATTCTCACCCTGCACGCTCCCTTCCCCCCAGATGCAGAGCCCCAGACATCCCAGGCTGCTCTGCTCCTCTGCTAGCTGCCTTTGGAGGTAGGGGCTTTCTTTCTCCCCGAATCTGCCTTAAACTCTTAGCAGCTTACACAGATCATGCATTTTCTGGGGAGAAATTTGTCCCTTCTATTTCTTCAGATGTTGGTGTGGGTTTATCTATTGCCTGAGTTTTCATGGGTGTGTTTAGCTTCTTTAGGTTGGATTTTTCCTTCTAGTGCTTTCTGTAAGGCTGGGTTTGTGGATAGGTATTGATTAAATCTGGTTTTATCATGGAATATTTTGTTTACTCCACCTATGGTGATTGAGAGTTTTGCTGGGTATAATAGTCTAGGTTGGCATCCATGGTCTCTTAGTGTCTGCATAACATTTATCCAGGACCTTCTAGCTTTCATAGTCTCTATTGAGAAGTCTGGTGTTATTCTGATAGGTTTGCCTTTATATGTTACTTGGTCTTTCTCCTTTGCAGCTCTTAATATTTTTTCTTTGTTC
The DNA here is from genome assembly GCA_902168325.1 of Peromyscus nudipes. Taxonomy (NCBI): domain Eukaryota; kingdom Metazoa; phylum Chordata; class Mammalia; order Rodentia; family Cricetidae; genus Peromyscus; species Peromyscus nudipes. The sequence continues at coordinate 40,633 of CABHPH010140687.1, read as the reverse complement.
TGTATGTTTAATGTTTTGATTATTATGTGGCGAGAGGACTTTCTTTTTGGGTCCAGCCTATCTGGTGTTCTGTAAGCTTCTTGTATCTTCATAGGTATTTCTTTCTTTAGGTTAGGAAAGTTTTCTTCTATGATTTTGTTGAATATATTTTCTGTGCCTTTGAGTTGGTATTCTTCTCCTTCTTCTATCCCTATTATTCTTAGGTTTGGTCTTTTCATGGTGTCCCAGATTTTTTGGACGTTTTGTGTTACAAATTTTTTGTCTTTAGTGTTTTCTTTGACTGACGAATCTATTTTCTCTATTGTGTCTTCAGTGTCAGAGATTCTCTGTTCCATCTCTTGTATTCGGTTGGTTATGCTAGTTTCTGTAGTTCCTGTTCGTTTAGTCAGGGTTTCTATTCCCAGCATTCCCTCAGCTTGTGTTTTCTTTGTTGTCTCAATTTCTTTTTTCAGATCTTGGAATATTTCTTTCATCTGTTTAATTATTTTTTCTTGGCTTTCTTTGCTTTCTTCCAATTTTTTGTTTGTTTTTTCTTCTATCTCTTTAAGGGAATTTTTTATCTCCTCTTTAAGGAAGTTTTTCATTTCCTCTTTAATGGAGTTTTTCATTTCCTCTTTAAGAGAAGTTTTTATTTCTTCTTTAATGAAGTTTTTCATTTCCTCTTTAAAGAAATTTTTTATTTCCTCTTTAATGGAGTTTTTCATTTCCTCTTTAAGGAAGTTTTTTATTTCCTCTTTAATGGAGTTTTTCATTTCCTCTTTAAGGGAATTTTTTATTTCCTCTTTAATGGAGATTTTCGTTTCCTCTTTGAGGAAATTTATTTCCTCTTTAAGGGAATTTTTTATTTCCTCTTTAATGGAGATTTTCATTTCCTCTTTGAGGAAATTTATTTCCTCTTTAAGGATATTTTTTATTTCTTCTTTAAAGGCCTCTATCATCTTCTTAAAGTCATTTTTAGGATTGATTTCTTCTGTTTCTTCTGCCTTGGTATGTTCAGGGCTTGCAATTGTAGAGTCAGTAGGTTCTGGTGTTGTCATATAGGTCTTTATGTTGTTGCCTGTATTTTTCCGCTGGCGTCTGCTCATCTCTTTCTCTGCTCAGTGCAGATGGTGTAAGACCCTAACCCTTCAGGCTTACACCTCCAAGCCTCAGAAATGAGAAACTTCAAGCACCAGGAAATGAGAAACTAAAAATCTGGTTCCCTGGGCAAGCTGACCACTCCTGTTCTCAGTCAGGGAGGTGTATACTTATGATTCTGGTGATCTGGTTTCGTGGTTGGGTGGTCTTGATAAGTTCTTTTGAGAGCTTCTTGAAATACAGGATCCAAAGACACCTCTTACTCCATGGCTTGCTGTATAGCTGGGTGGCTGGCCCCTGATGTCCTCCTCCTTCTTTGGCTCCTCAATCCTTCAGGTTCCAGCGAGCACCACGGCGTCCTCCCTCGCTGCCTCTGCAACCACCGCTGCAGTAATCCCTGCTGCGTGGAGCCCAGGTCCTGCAGAGCGCACCTGCCCCGTGCTGTGCTCTCCACCAGTTCCCAATTGAGAAGCAATCAGCAAGATGATTAGCATCCACTGTGCGGGTTTGGGCGTCCCTGAACCTTGTAGCGTTCACCCAGCTCTGTCGCGCCCCAAAGGGTCACCGGGAGTCCTCGGCCGCTGCTCCTTCCCTCATGACCGCTGGCACCGCGCCTCTCACCCGAGCGCCCGGCAGTCCGCTCACCCACAGGCCCGGGGGAGACCGCGCGGGAAGGATCGATCCAAACCGCGGATTCCCGAGGAAGGCAGAGAAACCCCGATGCTCTAGCCAGCTTCTCCCAACCTAAATCAATCCATCCATCCTTTGTCTCCAAGCTCTTATCTCTCTCTTTTTCAGTATACCTTTTTTGCCATCTTTCCTTGTGGCCCGGTTCCTCTTATTTCCACATCAGTTCATCATTCAGTTTTGCTCTCACTCATGGCCCACCGGTGGCAGCCGCCATCTTGACTCGTCTCTCATATAACTCTGTTCTTCATCCAAGGTCACCCTCAGGATATGTAGGGGCCTGTGTTTATCTAGGACTTGTAGTCCCTTGGGACTGAAATGAATTTGTGCTCCCATTTTAGTGAGAAGGACTCGGCCCAGAAGTGGATATGGGCATCCAGGAATGACCATAAATGAGTGGGTTACCCGTCCCGTTCCTCAGTTCACTTCTCTTTGGGTAGTCCATGGGTCTTGGTCAGTCAGGTCTTTTTGCTAGACAAGGGTCCTATGGGTTGTTTGAGAATAGAGTGTTGTGCCCTCTTGTCCACTAAACAGTCTTTGGCTTCCCCTCCACCTTTAAGGTTACCCAGTGCTCATGGAGGGGATGTGAGCCCCAACTCTCTCAGTCACTGAGCTCCTCTAGCTCTACAACCTTTGGTTTCCTCTCCTTGTCTTTGCGGACATTCGTTTTTCCTGACATTTGTTTTTCCTGTGTCCTGTCTCCTTGCAGTAGGCACATTGATGTTTCTGAAGGTGGGAATGTGGTCACGTTTCCTCTCAGGAAAGGACCTGTCTCTGTTCCCTTTTCCCGTATGCTATTTTTTTAAGTTCCTTTGTATTTGGCCTTCCTTCTCTGTGGCCACCAGCAATACTTTGGCTAGTCCCTCAGTCTGTGTGTCTTCAGGAGTTTCCCTGTTGTAACCTTTTCTGCTGTGGTCACTAGTTCAGCCAGTTGCTTCCCTGCAAATCCATCTAGTCGCTGAAGTTTCTTTCAGATGTCTGGCACCACCTGGTTGATAAAAGCCGTATTTACAGCCAACTGATTCTCTTTTGCTTCTGGATCAAATGAAGTGTAGGCCTTATAAGCCTCCATCAGCCATTCCAGACAAGCTCCTGGAGTTTCATCCTTGTCCTCTATTGTCTGTCCTACCTCAGATAAATTTGTGGGCTATCTTGCTGCCTCATGGAGACCTCCCATTAGAATCATGTTGTAGACCTTCAGTTGCTCCTTTCCTGCAGGGTCATTGGGATTCCATTCCGGGTGTGTCAGGGGAAATGCATCATCATGTTGTCGGCTGGAATGGTCGTAGGTTGGCCGTTTGGCTCTGGAATCAATTTCCCAGGCAGCAGCCAGGATCTGCTCTCAATCTTCAATTGTGAAAAGTACCTGCAAAAGCTGCTGACAGTTATCTCAAGTGGGTTGGTGAGTGATCATTATGGAGTCTAGGAGGTGTGACAAGGTGGATGGTTTCTCAGAGAATTTGGGGTTTTGCATTTTCCAATTATATAAGTCACTAGTAGCCAAGAGTATGTGTGACATGAACTGTTAACCTGCCTGACCCAGTGTCCTGGCTCATGGTCAGTGCCCGGGTGTGAGGGGGACTTGCCAAGTTTCCATCATCTTCCCTGGGTCCTAGGTTGCTGCCGCCATTGGCAGACTGGAACAGGAGGGGCAGAGACATATGGAGGTGGATTTAGGTCCTCCTCCAGGGCCAAGAGGAGCAGAACTGGAGGTTTTTGGTCTTTTGGGGGCTCCAGTTCTTTGATGGGTAGAATCGTAGGTGGCAGCAGCAGGAAAAACTTAACCAGGATGGAGGTCTCTCCATCATGCATTGCCATGCGGTGATGTACAGGACCTGGTCAGGATGTCTTGGAGTCTTGTAGACAATATCTGACATTATAGATCATGGAGAGATGGAAGGTTCCCCCGTTTCTGGCCATCCCACAATGAAAGTCAGCCATTCCCTCCTGCAAAAGATGGTTAGTTTCCCTGCTCTGACTGTCAGGTCTTCTGCTATATGATTGAACTCTTTGAAATGGGATTGGACTAGATCCAGCGGGGTAGAACTTGTCACCTGACCCATGGTGAAATGCAGAGACAATACAAGGACAAACAGAGAACAGACACACAGAGACAAGACCAAGTTCCCTGGGAATCAGAAAAAGAAACCAAAATGATGACAGCGGCCTATCCCGTAACCTGACTCTGCCAGATGGGTGTGACCCATCTGTAGTCACCCAAACCTGATGGCAGCCTGTCCTATAACCAGGCTTTGTCAGACAGGAGTCCAGAGTGTCCTTGGGAACCCCTGGCCAGGAGGAAGTTAGTGCATCTACCCAAACTCCAGCAGCCTCCAAATTTTGTCTGCACAACAGATCAGAGTGATATAAAGACAAGACAGAGACACACCCGAGTCACCTATTGGTAGAGAACAAAACATGCTCTCCTAAAATGCTCTACTACTGGGTTGGAGGGTCTCCAGAGATCCTGGATGAGCCCCTAAATGGAATGGTCTGAGAATTGCTAAAGACCCCAGACTCAAATAGTATGCAAACACAAAGAGTGTTTATTCTGCAGAAATAGCCGCATATAGAGGTCAATCATTCATACAAAGTGGTGATGTCGACTCAGGACAAAGGCATGCAGCCCCTTTTAAAGTTAACTAACTGGAGGAATTCTAAGTATGTTGAGCTAATCTCTGTTCTAATTGGGCAGTCAAGGAGCAGTTATATGGGGCACATGTTGATTGGATGGGGCTGGTAACCATTTCATCCATTGTGAGCTTTTTAGTCATATATGGTCAGTAACAACTGTATTCTGTGACTTTGGGTCTCTCAGCCTTATAAGACCAGGTTTGGAACTGTTTAGCTGATTGGCTAAACTTGACTGAGGGACTTCCTGGACTCATGCTTAGGTAATTTTCTACAATGGAGTTGTTCTGTATCTAAGATGGAGTCACATTCTGGTCCCTTTAGAATAAAATATTGAACATGTATTTTTAAGTTAAATATGCAGTTGGATTTCAAGTACCTTGGTAATAATCATTTTAAAAGTGTGAAATTTTTGAGTGATGTATCTGTTTGATTTTTACTTCAAATGCCAAATACTGGCATAATTTCATGTTTGATGCTATAATGCTTTAAAAGTTTTAACTTCTACAAATATGCAAATTCAGGTCAAAATATTTTTATAATTCTCTTTTTAATTTTTCAATATCTCAGGAATACAGGATTTGTTGTAGAGGTAAAATCTTAGATTCTGGTGTCAGTACTCTTCAACCATGTGCAGTGTGTCACACCAACATGCTATCTAACTAGCTAAGTTCTATTTCTCTCTGTGCAGTATGGATGATAGTATATATATATATATGTATATATATATAGCTGATATATATATATATATATGATATATATATATAGCTGATATTTACTAGCTTGGTGAACTTGTATTCTGGCTGCTTGATAGCAGTGAAATTTCAATGGGAAGTGTTCTTCAGAAACACGTGACACCAAATACCACACTGGATGTGGGCATAAAGGATGCTGCCTGTTGTATTTTTCAGTTTTTGCTTGGACATTTGCTTCTACTATCTATTCCTGTACTCTTCTGAGAGATGACCTTGGAATGCAAAGTGTTCAGCTCACTAGAGCATGATGATGCCTTCAGGGATCAGGTACCTGACGAGAGGCTGCACTGTTAGTGAAAGGAAAGCAAGGGGAGTTCTGACTGCAGTGTGGCTGTACCCGCTCTGCTCAGGGTGCTTTCTCCATCAGTGACTGGAAGCTTTGCAGTGGGAAGTAAGGAATGTCCAGGCTTTTAGTTGACTTACTTGGGGACTGATGGAAGGCCAGTCATTTGTCTCATGTATCCTTGGGTGAGATGCATAAACTCCTGGGCTTCAGGTTTCCAGTCTGTGACATGTTCATGATTACAGTCTGTTCACAGGTGGCTGTAACAATGCACGGAGGTCATGACATTAAGTTCCTATTGAGTCCCGACAAATGGTCATGGATTGTTAAGATGTCTAATTCCGGCCCTTTCTGTCGGCACTAGGGGTGAGACTGTAAATGCGTTTTGAAGTCTACAGAGTACCAGTTAGTGCTACCTCACTAAAAAGACACTATAATTTGGTTATTCGTATACAGGGTTTATCAGTGTTCCTTTTAAACTATTTTTGATGCCAAATGATGATTGTTCCTTGACTTAACTGGAAGATTCTTTGAAAAGTAACATTTTGGGGCTGGAGAGATTGCTCAGTTGTTAAGAGCACTGGCTGGTCTTCCAGAGGTCCTGAGTTCAATTCCCAGCAACCATATGGTGGCTCACAACCATCTGTAATGAGATCTGGTGCCCTCTTCTGGCCTTCAGGCAAACATACAGGCAGAACATATATAATAAATAAAATAAATCTTAAAATATATTAAAAAACAAACAAACATGTTTGGAGGTGATGGCACATGCCTTTAATCCCAGCACTTGGGAGGCAGAGATAGGTGGATCTCTGTGAGTTCAAGGCCAGCCTGGTCTAGCAAGTTCCAGGACAGCCAGAGCTGTTACACAGAGACCCTGTCTTGAAAAACAAAAACAAACAAACAAACAAAGAAACAAAAAACAAAAAAAGAAAAGTAACATTTTAAAAAATGATTTATTGTATTTTAATTGTGTGTGTTTATATGTGTGCACACATGCATGCAGAATCTGGAAGAAGCTAGAGGAGGATGTTGGATCCCCTGGAATTGAAGTTATACCTGGTTGTGAGTCACTTGACTGAGAATTGGGGACTCAACCTGGGTTGCCTGGAAGAGCAGCGTCAGCGGTTTGCCATTGAGCCAGCTCTGTAGACCCTGAGCAATAGCTTTTTGTGTCATTTTGTTTTGAAACAGGGTCTCTCTGTGTAGCCCTGGCGGTCCTGGATCTCACTCTGTAGACCAGACTGGCCTGGAACTCACAGAGATCTTCTTGCCTTTGCCTCCTGGGTGCTGGGATTAAAACCACACCCTGCTCTGAAGTAGTACCTTTTAAGCTAAGTATTCTATTCAGTGATACTGATGCCAGTAGTTATATGTTAGAGTGTGATATGTAGCCATGTGTTTTTGTCTGTTTGGTTGTGTTGCCTCCCTGAGGACAATTCTGGGTCATCTTGTTCACCACTGAATCCTTTGGGTCCAGTGTTCACTACAGCATGAATAAAATAAATGGGCTTGAACGGGCAATGTAGGAAATAGGCTAAGAGGAAGTTGTGACATTTATTTTTCCTCTCCTAGAATAAGTACATGCTTGTTATCTTTTATTCTTTGTTCATTATTTATTTAATGATAGTAGTGATGGAGCCAAGGATATCATGTATGCAAAGTAAATGCTCTACCACTGAGTTATATGCAAAACCCTTTTTAAAGTTTGTTTAGGGATTGGGCCTTGGTACGTTGCCTAGGCAGGCCTTGATCCCACACTCTTCCTACCTTAGTCTCCCAGCAGGTTGTAGATATGCGCCACTGAGGCCAGTGGTCATCCTTGAAGACACTGTTGCCTCCTTTGCCTGCATAAGCCAGTGCTTTACAAAGTCCCTGACAGCTTGACTGTGCTGCGCCCCTGAGCGTCCTCGGCCGTCCCCTCTGCAGAGGGGCTGCATCCCTACTCCCTGCTCCGCTGAGTGTGGTATCACTGTGGCCGTTGGTTTCCGGCTTCCTCTGCAGAACTAGGACAGCAGCCCCGCCTCCTGTGCCTGTAAAGTGTCTTCTCCTCAGTGATCGGTTACTCATATAGAGAGATGGTATGCTCTGAGAGTGAGAATTTACCCATGTGGACCGTAGGGGCCATTATGTTCACAGTGCCTGTCTGAACTTGGTCAATATCATGGGATTGATACACATCCTGTCATGAACTGGAGATACGTTTTGTACTTGATAGATAAATCTCATGTCTATTTTTTTCTTTCTGATTTCTAAAACTGTGTAAATGCTTCATTAAAAGACAATTTGAAGTTTGTTTCTCATAGTAGCGATTCTAATGATGCCAGGGACCTGGGTTATCTAAATGTGCTACAAGTCCTGTTAATGTTATCTTAAACAAATTATATAAGCATTTCAGTGGAAACTGAAGGGGCCTGTCAGATCAATAATGTAACAATGAAAAAAATCATTAAATGCCTATTTATATAGCGATGTATAATGGCTTTTTTTTGGCTCTGATACAGATTATATTTGATTTACTTTCAAAGAGTTCCATTTAAGCTGACAACTGTCTTTTTCTTTTGACATCACTATTCTAATCAATGTTTGAAAAGTCTTTTTTGACCTCTTGAAAATGGAAGTTCTCAGCCGGGCGGTGGTGGTGCACACCTTTAATCCCAGCACTCAGGAGGCAGAACCAGGCGGATCTCTGTGAGTTCGAGGCCAGCCTGGGCTACAGAGTGGGTTCCAGGACAGGCTCCAAAACTACACAGAGAAACCCTGTCTTGAACCCACCCTCCCCCCAAGAAAAGAAAATGAAAGTTCTCTTGTTATAGGAAACCATATACTGTGTGTGTGTGTGTGTGTGTCTGTCTGTCTGTGTGTCTGTCTGTGTGTCTGTCTGTGTGCTTGCGTGCACGTATGCATGTAGGCTAGAGATCCATGTTGGTGTCTTCCTAGCTTACTTCCCACTTATTTGTTTTTTTGATGAGGTCTCTGACTGAACTTGGACCTTACTGGTTTGGCTAGGCTGGCTGGCCAGTAAGCTCTAAGGATCTTCTAGTTCCTGAGTGCTAGGAACACAGGGGTGCACACCACACCTCATTTTACAGGGTGCGGGTCCTGGATCCTGAGCGTCCCCTTCAGAGCCATGCTGCCGAGGTGAGTTTTTCACAAGTTTGTCACTGCACTAACCGTGGCTTATTTTAACGTGTATATACCATGGGTGGAGCCCCAGAGTCTGACATGCTTTTAGCACGTGCCCCATGATTGAGGTATACTTCTAGTTCCTTCTCTGTATTATCCTGTTGGTACTGGCAGAGTTTAATATATAAGTCTTTCACCAGATTTTGGAAATTTTCAGATATTTGTTTTCACATTCCCTTGCTGTTACTCCTGGGATTCCTATTCACACAAGACGTCTATGTGCTCTATTTGGCTTTTTTTCTCCTACCATCTTTCTGTTATGCAGACTAGATAATTGATTTCAGTATCTCAGCTCCTCAGCTCATTACTCCTTGACCATTATTCTTCTAACAAGCCAGTCTAATAGCTCTTTTAGCTTGTACACTGGTACTGCTCATCCTGCAGTAGGGTGGGTTCCTGATAAGCCCCTTGTGGGTGAAAATACTACTAAGTAGAACATGTGTGTAGTATGCCCGTTGAATGTAATTGCTTATCCTCACCTACCTTGAGTTTACCCAGAACATGGTTGGGTAGAGTCATCACACAAATTCTATTTCATGACAAAGTGTAGATTTTACATACTGTACTGAAAATGAAGAACAGTTTATACCATGCATTTCTATACCTTTGCACTGAGTCTTCTTGTCCTGATCTTTGTTGAGTCAGTCTGGAATTGCTTCTTATGCATTGCGAATACTCTCTAGTGGAGATTCTGGGTTTGGGTGTATTCCTCAGAAAGGTGTTTATGATTTTGTTTCAATTTCGCAGACATTCAGCTTATTTGGACTTGTGTCTGTGGTTGATGATGGCTTAGATCGGAGCTCAGACTTCCAGTTTGCTACTTGAGAGTTAAGAGTTAGCCAGAGAGCAGATAGCTCCTTGGGTAAAAGCCCTTGTATTGCTGTCTTGGTGACCTGGGTTCAGATGTGGTTTGTCCTCTGACCTCCTTACATATATATGCTGTGGCCTGCACACACTCTTACACACAAATGTGTGCACATATACACAAAAATACAAACAGATGCATGTTAAACACAAAGCCGGCCAGACACCGGTCAGATGTGCTCACCACTCTGGACTTTCTCTGGCTTCCTTTCTGCTAGTGCTCCTGTCTCATCCTGGCTGCTCTCGGCCACCCCATGCTTTTCCTTTCCTTCCTCATACCAGAAAGATAGGATACTTTAAAAAAAAATCTTTGGGCATCTGGGCATGGTGTCTCACACCTTTAATTCCAGCACTCAGGGAGCAGAGGCAGCCAAGTCTCTGAGTTTGAAGCCAGCCAGGAATACATAGCAAGATCCTGTCTCAAGGAGAAAAAAAAAAAAAACCAAAAAACCCCCCAAAAACCAAAAAATAAAACCCAAAAAACAAAACAAAACCAAACCTACAGGACCCAAGCACCAGCCACTTTAACACAGTTAAAGTCTCCCCAGTGCTTGTGCACGTGTGCCCAGGGGTGTGCGTATGTATGCACACACGCTTTGTCTCTCTCTGAGCCAGTCTTCCCCTTCACAGCCCTTCCTCCTACTCTTCAGGCTTTGCATTTCCTCAGCTTGCAGTTGTTGCCGTGGAAGGTTGTTCTGTTAGGTTCTTGTTTGACCAGAGCCAGCGTACCCTTTCCTGCTTTGAATCCCTGTGCTCATAGCACCTGCCCTAAGTTCCTATCTCGTCTGTAAACTGCCTCTTGTTTAATAATGCTTCATGAAAATATTAAGACATAAAAAACTGTAACTCAAACCCAGCCTGGTAACTCAGACCTAGAATCATAGCTGCTTGGAACCCAAGGCAGGGGGATCATAGTCTCTGAGTTTGAATCCAGCCAGTTCAAAGACTACCTGGGTTACATACAAGGTGAGTTCAAGGCCAGCCTGTGCAATGTAATGTGACCCTGTCTCAAATAAAAAGTAAAAAAGCTGGAGATGTAGCTCAGTGTTAGAATGCTTGCCTGGCATGCACAAGGCCATAGTTTCAGCTCAGCAACACACACACACACACACACACACACACACACACACACACACACAC